>CAJNJA010021586.1:6085-62698 GCA_905231915.1 Symbiodinium necroappetens | reverse complement strand
CCCCCACCCCCCCACCCCACCGCCCGCCTGCGCTGCGGGGTATGCATGCGTTTGAGGAGGCTGTCTGCCTCAGATGCTACGATCGCGGCTGCAGCCGGAATTCCCTGGCTTTCACACAAATCTCAAGGTGCAGACGCAAGAAGCCTCGCCGGCCTGCGAGAAAAAGGCCAGGAAGCTACAAGACTTCACGGTGCCAAAAATCCGAGAGCGTCCCGAGAGTTCGTGATCCTGGACCCCGTAGCCCTGGGACTTGAGACTCGGGGTTTCGTGAAGACTTAAGCCCTCGACAAACCTGATCTCAGATTTCAGAATCCTCCTGCTCCGGTGCTTTCATCTTCAATCGAGCCTGCGAGGCTCTTTCGTCTCCGATCCAGCGGCGACTGAATTGGCCGCACCGCGGGCCTTCGCGCTGAGTTATGTGAAAGTCCGAGATTTGACATCAAGGCTTGTTATCGGCCGCACTCGTCACTGCAGAGCTAGCACCCGTTTCTTACACTTAGACTTGAGAGGTCTGCTGATGTCGGCTGGGAGTGCGACGGAATTGTGGCTCCTGTAGCTTGCTCGATTTCATGAGCCTTCCGAATTGGCGAGAGGACGAAATGTCTGGCATCCTCAGAAAGCCACCCACCACAAGAAAGCTGAGCCAGCGGCACAACTTGCCAGCACGGCGTCATCGAAGTTGAACAAATGGAAACTTAGTGTTGCCTGCCGCGCACCACTATGCACCACTATGTCAAGGCTGTTGAGAACCTCAGAAACATGACTGGAGCACCGGTTGGTACCCAGAAGCCCCCCGCCTTGCACATTGCGCAACTCTGGCATCTCCATGCAGCGACATGTAAGCTCGGAAGCGCACGCAAAGTCTCGATAAGTCGGAGCAGAGGCCGGCCGCTTCCTGATGGCATTGAGAGTATCCGCTACTTCTGAATGAAACCGGCGGGCACCTGAAAAATGCTCGCACAGCACGTATGCCAGGCACCTAACAACATCACACTATCGCCGCCACGGCTACAAGTACCATGCAAATGAAAGGGCGGTCGCCTCCAAGTTGTCAATGTCGGTGGCCTGTTTAACGAAGAACTGGTCTTTTGCATGTTCAATCTGGGAAGAGTCTCGCTGCCGGCCTTGGCTGAAGCCAATTCTGACGCACCTCTTCGTAGTCCCAGTTTCCATTGCACACCACCGCGCTAATGCCGCTAATGCCGCTAATGCACCCCTCCCTTTGGCTTCGAAGATGATCTCGTCTGCATGCATGGATTGGTGGACTGTGCGCCTCGAGTCGTGGCTGCACAGATCGCAAAGGCATTTGCTCAGACTTCTCGGTGCGATGCTCGCTTTGGACCGATTGCCTCAGAGACCAGAGTGGCGGGTGATGCCGGTCCGCTGACGTGAGAAAAAAAACTCTTCTGATGTACGATACGATCACGCTCACAGCTGCTGTCAGAGAAGCACACAAAATGTGAAGGCTTGAGACAAAAAATGTCTGTCCACCAAGGCACGTCATCCTGACTAGCTACATTCTACGCCGTTGCTTTGGGCTTGCTCTACCATGTCATATCTATATGTGATGCTGGCATAAGCCGACAGCTGCAGTCAGGACTTCACGTTACGTGTGACATGCAACGACTGCCACAACTCCCCAGAATAGATCATTTGGCATGGCGGTCCCTGTTTCAAACTCTCACACATCGTCTGCAAACACCGCGGCATGCGCTTGTGACGCGGCCAGCTACAGCTCTTCGGCTCTAAGGCCACTACTTTCAGAACCCTCGTTCTCCTCGGTCTTGGCTCTGCTCATTTGGAAAGAAAGGTTTGTGCAGCACGGCGGTGAGTTGCTTCACCTGTGCATTGCTTCATCTAGATACATCTCCCTTCCTGGACGGTCCCACACCGGAAAAAGACTGCCTTCTTATCACCAATGCCGTGGCAGTGTAGGAACTCCTTGCGATTGGGGGAGGTTGACCCAAGATGGAAGCTTTGAGGCCAGAGCCCGGAGCCTGTCCTTCTCTGTCGAACGTGCGATCTGCGCAAAGGACCTGTAGGACCACTGAGCAAAGCAGCCTTCGAGCAGCCTTAAAGCTGCTGTAGCATGTGGCTTACGCAGGCCGAGGTGCCCAAAGCGGGATGCCAAGGAGGCAGCGTCCGACTTGTTGATGCCCTGCCGATGGAGGACTGTAGGACTCTACAGGATGTTTTCTTCTTGCGGTGGTGCCTTGATCGTGCTCAGGACCTCCTGCAAACGCGCCCTGCTGTCCCCCTGTGTCACCCGACGCTTCAGTGCCTGCATCATGTACAGCCAATTCGTAATTATTGTGGGGGATGCTTCAACTGCATGTCGCAGCTCCTCAGCCCCCTTGCTTTGACATCGATACAGCGTCTCAAGGTAGGCTGCTGCCTACAGCAAGTTGTAGTTTCGCATGTTCCAAGCGAGATTGTAAGGACCTCTGCATCACTCCAAGCCAGCAAGAGGGAAACCTTTCCATGAAAAGCTGCCAACGTCACCTTTGGAAGGGCTGGCCATCACTGTGTGCGTGGCAAGATCTCTCGAGAGCCTGCTCCAGCGTCTCCTCCGGCTGCTCCAGATCTACTTTGCAGAGCAGCACGCGGTTGCGAAAGTCACCTGCGTGTGCCGTAGCTCCGACTTCCGGCCCACTAGCATCCGGACATGCAAGCCTAAGCTTTGCACTTTGCCCTTCAAGTAGTCCTGATGGAGGCGCCTCGGCTGCAACTTTCCGAAGACACTTTTTGCAGGAACCATACAAGCCACGTAAACCCTGAAATCAAGTTGAAAACGTCACCGGAACCAAACTCGGTCGAGCCTGCAAAATGACGGCAACAAAAACCGGGATCACTCGAGGAGCGGAGCCAAGCACGGCACTGGAACTTGAGGCTAATGAAAAGCACGGCCGTCTCGGGTCCTTGCCACTCGCGATTGACTCAAATCGGGACTCAAGCATAGGTGTCGCTTACTGATGGCCTGCCAGGAAATCTGGCTTCAGCTCAGGGTCTTCAACGAAGTCAATGGGAGTAGACCTGGAAACGGATATGCATGGCCCCGTGGCAGTCCAAACACGTGATCCATGTGGATATTGAGCGCGGGGCTGGATGTATTTGACGATCGGATTCTGCTGCTGTCGCGCTTTTGCAACAATTGCCTCGATCAGCAACCGAAGCCCTCCAAGCATGCGACGAAACGACCGGCCTGCTGGGCTTGTCTCCGCGAGGTGCCTGTTTGCAGCCGTCTAAGGCAACCAACAGCAAGTGTGACGCAGAGCACCTGACGCTCCCTCCCTGGTTTCCATCGCTGGAGCGAGCGGAGGCTTCCAAACTTGCAAGGTTTTTTTTTACAAAGCTTTAAAGGTTGCAATAGGTTTGTGGTTCTAGAGTTTCTTCACACCTTAACCGAACTACCTTCTAACACTCAAAACTCGAAAACTCAAACTCCTGAAAATCTCCCTGAGGCTTTAAAGTTGGGGGCCCCACACAAGGGTATGCGAAAACCATGAAGTCAACATTCGCCGCAGGCCTTTTCTTCCGAGTCCAAAACTTATGCATGGTGCAGAACGTAACCTAACCTGCAGTGCAAACTCGCACTTTTCTCTTGGGACTCAAGGCGCCTGCGGATCGAACGGTAGCTCCATGCCGATTGCAATGGCATGCCGAACTGGACAGCTTGCACAACTCACTGACATGACTGATCTGACCTGAGCTTATTGCTAACAGTTTCACATCCATCAGGGGGAGAATTCAGGTCAGAAACGCAATCAGTCAGCTGAGCTAGCTTCTGCAGTCCGAACTCTTTGATGGCATATTTGCCATGCAGCATGACTTTGCGCATCAGCGCAGAGTTTCCAAGCCGCTTGGTCAAACAATCTGAAACCATAAAGTTTCCAGGCAGCCAATGTACAGTGGCTTTGAGAACACGTGCAGATTCGGCAAGAACACTCACATCGATCTGGGCTCGGCGACACAAACCAGCTGCACCGCTGCGGCGGTGGAACAAGTCGTACAAAGCGCGGGCGTCGGTCACCAGAATGGATTCCTCGGAGGGGTCAACTTGGCGGACGACAGCAATCGATTCGTCTGGCCCATAACGACTGCCATCACTGATTGTCGAGCCTGGAACCACCAGTTCAGCGAACATGGCTTTCACCCATTCCAGCTCAGCCAATCCATCGTCCATTGCCAAGGCCTCTGAGCCCAACGAAGCTTTTACCACCCTTCGGAGGCGGTGACTTCTCCAACTGTTGATACTGAAGTTCACGAGGTCGCCCTTTAAAATATCGCCGTCGGCAAAGCCCACCAGGAAACCACCCTGGCTGCGCACGTGGTCGTTGGCCACTGAAGCATCGGAAACCGAAACCCAGAGTCCGGTGCTCAGACTCACTGGAAGGATCCGCAGGAAGTAGTCCGGGGTGCGCTTGAGCTCGGAGATCACCTTGTTGGCTGCTTTGATGTCCTTGATGGTGGGACCATCTGCACCCCAGCTCATCGTCATGGTGCTGGCTGCAGCAACATCTGGTCGGGCTTCCTTGGCTATCCAAAGTAGAGAGCCTCCAGCACCCCTCAAGGCAGTGATCTCCTTCTCACTCAGCTTGGCATCGTCACCGTCTTTCAAGCGATGACGTGTCAGGTGGATGGGCGAGAGCTTCTCCTCCACATATCGCCGCATGTCCACCCTCACCTCAAAGTTCTGGAGCTGACGGATAGTCCGTCCAAGGTATTCACCGCTGCCACCAAACACTTTTCTCCATTTCCCGAACCTGAAGCGTTCTCGAAGTTGACTCATCAAGGTGGCATGCCTGGGTCCCCCTCCTTGTATGAAATCGTCAACGTCCAGGAGGACAACCCTGAGCAGCCGCGGGCGTTGTCGATGCCGCCCAACTCATCAATCTCCTTTTGGTCAAACGGGAGGTAAAACAAACATGGATCGAACACCGATTCATGGTACCCCAATCCCAACAGAAACTTCCTCACTGTCCGTCTCCAGGAGGCTGGTGCGTTGACAAGCCCGTACACTGCAGTCAACACCTCGATCAGACTCCATGCTGGCTTGTCAGGAAGTCCTGTCTTTGGTAGTGAAGCGAAGAGTCGCCCTTGTCGCCGTTGTTCGGGGTCGGATTGGCCAAATGCCGAAGTGACGTCCATGATGAAGAGTTCGAAGCATAACGAGCTGATGACCTGCAGAGTCAAATAGACAGTTGGTGTGGCAGGTGTCGGGGCAAAACGCTCTAAGTCAAGAGCGTCGGGGTCACGATGCCCCAACAATATCCAGCGTGCTTTAGCTTTCCATCGCTCACCAATCTCCTGCTGTTTTCTGGTGAGGATGAACCTGGACGGCATGATGCGGTCCGGAAACTCAGCTCGCAAACGGTCTGCCTCATCGCGGTCCTCGATGATCCGAATGGCACCTCCGCCCTCGAGGTTCTGGATCTCGACTCGCTTGGCCTCGTTGAAGATCTTCTGTTCCTCGAGGTCGAAGTTGCGCTCGTTGAGTTCTTTCCCCGATTTCTTGGTTAACCCAACAAAGCTACCATAGATCTCCCCGTCCTAGTACACGACGTCATCATTCTCAAGCTTGTGGAACAGTTTCATATCCCGGCCATTTGCCACGACAGGGTGCTTGCCCTTGTCACCCCATTCTGTAACCTGGTCAGCAGACCACATCCCGAAAATTCGGGAACGTTGAGCAGGAGCAGGAGACTTTGCTTTCCGTCCACCAACATCGTCCAAACCACGCTTAATGCGCTGATCGATCAGTCGCGCATCTTCTGGTTGTAGTGAATCACGTTCGGGTTGGTCTGGACTCGTAAGTTCGGTTCCTGGGTCAGGATGTCCGGTCACCTTCTTGTAAACCAACACGGTTCGCAACGAACGAACTGGTCTAGGAAGTTGGCGATGAAGGTCATGTGGTCGTTCGTTCCCTCGTATATTCTCGCGCTTCAACACCTCATTGGTGTCATTGTCGATCGTCACCCGCTGGACGACGTCGCACCACATCGGTCCCTTCGAATTTGATGTTCTGAACCTGGAAGGGTTGGCATCAAACCTAGACCATTTCTTCAACTCCGTGCCACTCCCAGCTGGTGGCCACTCTGCACGCCCCTGAGGCATTCTAGGCGTACTCGATGATGAGGTGGAGGAAGAGGAAGAACTTGAATTAGACGATCCATCCACAATGGACTCACCTGGTGGTAACGACCTAGATCTGGCACTTGACAACGTATCGTCACGGACCCTGACCAAGATCAGAAATATCATGGACCCCAGACTGCTCGTGACCAAGATCTATAATTGGAACCACGGGATCTGGTACAGGGATTTCTGCGAGAGGTTCACGTTCATCAGGCGGTCGCAAACCATTGACATTATCTACCCCTTCAGGAACTGCGGGAGGATCTGGTACAGGGATTTCTGTGAGAGGTTCGCGTCCATCAGGGGGTCCATCTAACCCCAGATCTCCTTCACCATGCTGAACTTCTTGTGACACATCCACGTACCTCATCTTCTCAGAGTCATAGCGCAGACGGGTTTTGGCCTCCAGAAGGTCTAGAGGTATAGCTTCAATTCCGGCCTTCTCACTCTCTGCCATCTTGTATACCTGTCCCACATGGCAACGCCACAACTGTCCACGTCTGGTCACCCAGATTGTTTGACCTTCCTGGAGCACCACAAAGCATGGCCCAACTTTCGCGGTGTTCCCGCGCTTTCCTTGCCTCCACACTGCAACAGGCTCACCCTTCTCAAAGTGCAACTTGGCGATCTCCTGACGAGGTCTCGCCAGTCGTGCCCTTGCTAGCCGAGCACGAGCATCCACCTCCATGAGGGCTTCCCGGGCTGCGGTTCGCATCGTGTGTGCCCTCTCCCAGGCCTCATCCTGGGTCGTGCTCAAATGATATTCTCGCTGATCAGCAAGGGTGTCCAATGCCAAAGTGGGCTGGCGGCCCAGCACCCTCTGTGCAGGGGAAAACCCACTCCGGTTCACCAATGTTTGCAAAGCCCAACTGGCCTCGAAGATCAAGGCCTCCAGCTCTGGAAGATTTCTTGGAGGAGTTAGCTCCTTGGTCCGGTAGTACACCTCCTTGAACAAACCGCCACGGCGCTCCACGATGCCGTTGGCGAATGGAGCTTGTCGAGAAACCTCCAAAGGAATGATTCCATGTCGTTCCATCCCTTCTTGAAACGCACTTCCAGTGAACTCTCGTCCCTCGTCGAACATCAGGTACTGAGGGGCTCCAAAAGTCCGCAACCAAAGGCGTGCAAAACCTTCCCAAGCCTTGACAGCTGTCTTTGCCAGCGGATCGATCAATCCGAAGGTGCTATACAATGTACCGAGACATGTGATGTTTAGGACTGGGTGGTCCGCCTTGGAGTTCAGGCCGTGGAGAAACAGGAGGTCTACTCCTATGATGACGTTAAAGTCGTACGTCCTTGGCGTAGCTGCAGGTAAACGTGTGGGAGCTCGCTTCTCACGGACACATCCAGGGCACTCGAACTCCCTCAACACGTACTGGATCACATCCTGTCGGGAACCGGCAGCGCGTAGCAATCGAGCAAACTCCTTGGCATGTGGGTGTCCCAGATTCACGTGGCACCGAAGCACACCTCGCTTCTCCCGGTCCGTGAGGTCAAAGGTCGACACATAGGTGGTTACCTCATTCTTCTCCGGGTTCCTGACCGCTTGAGCAGGAGGTGCCCAACGATAAACAATCACAAGTACAAGTCCATCACGTAGTCCTGGGCAGAGGGGGCCAGAGCCACCTCGTTCCAACCATCTCCACTCACCAGGATTGGTCATCACCGCCGACCATCGCAAGTGTCGGTTGCCAGGTCCAACAAGAGGCACCAAACTGGTGCGAGGGTGCATTGTCACCAACATGGCCTGGCCGTAGTGATCCCGCCAGACCTCATCTCCATACCCGAATTGTTGTAGATCTCTACAAAGAGTGGTAAGCTCGAAATCGTAGGGAATGAGGTCGCTCTGGAGCCGCGTGGAGTCATTCGGGCTCCTGGGGAGACCGAGGTCCTTCATGTTGTACGGTGGCTTTGGTCGTCGACCGCTCCCTGTTGCAAACTGAGAAGTCTCATGCACAGGCAGTCGTGGTGGTAGCACCTCAGGTGGTGGTTCATCAGGTGTGCCTGGTAGTGCAACTTCCACGGTTGCTGGTATGGAGGTCCCAAAAGAGGGCTCTTCACCGGAAGTCGTCTCCTCCCAAAGGTCGAAGTACTGGTCAAGACTGCCAGTCAAGCTGGCTAGAGAATCACCCAGCTTCTTTTTCACATGCCTATCCATGGTCACCTCAATGGGATCAAGGTCCTGGTCCTTCACGTAGTCCAGGAACTCGTCTGTGAACTCCTGGATCACGAACACCTTCGTCTCGCCGCCAAGGTCATATCTACAGCTGGCGGACCTGTCAATATGCAACAGGTTCCAGATCCCAGGCTCAGGGCTGGTAGCCACCACACGTGTTCCCAACGGGTACCTCAGTCTCACAGGTGGGTGATCAGGTACATGATCACCGTGGTAGGTGTACACCATGGAGTGTGGTGATACCACATTTCCAAGCACTGTTGAAAGACCGGGCAGCTGACTCGACACATCCCCGAGCCAACCAAGTGACTTGTACCCGTAGGTCACGGAGTTGGGTGCAGAAGAGCCGGGTTGTAGCCACCGTTCTGGCAATGGCTCCTCAGCACCTCCGGCCATTCCATCATCAGCGTCATGTCCCCACATTGTGGACACTGAAGGGCTTCCCGGTCCCGGTGGTGTGTGCTCTGAAGCACTCCCCTCTGGCAGATCACACACAGACGGACCCCTGCAGCCAAAGACAGGCGGCCGGCGTAGTTCGGCCACTGGCATGGACATCCATGGATCCCGCCGCTGCACATCCACATCACCCGGTTTTCCTCGACACAGGTGTACAGATGAAGTCCGCCACGAGGACAATGTGGGCATCCTTGCATCAGTGCCGGCGGGCTCACCTGCGGCGCTGAGGCTGCATCCATCCTCCACAGGTTCATCTCGTCCTGCTCGCGGTCGCTGGCCTCCATTTGCTCGGATCCACTCTGGTACAGGCCGGACAGCTTCGATCGCGGGGTCCCGATGTCCATCGCAAGGAGTTCTTGCTGTTCCACCAGGACTGTCCGGGCAGAAGGCTTCATAGAGCTCGTCGCCGGAGTAGAGGGATTGGCCATTTTCGCCATCACCTTCGTTGCCTTCTTGGTCTCCTTCGCACTTTGCTTTTCCATGGGCGTCTCGTAGTCCGGCTTCTGGAAGACCAGCACCTCGTTCCAGTGCTGCAGCCGGTTCAGTGGAAGCTTTGGTATTTGCTCCACCTGGTGGCACCGAAGACATTTCACCCAGGCCCAGTCCGAGTTCGCACCATGTTTCGTCTCCTGGTGTGGGCACATGGGCGAGGCACGTAGGACTGGTGTCAAGTACTTCGCCCGTCCACGGTGTTCGGCCATGGGGCGAAGCTGCTCGGCATAGTCCTCGTACGTCATCATCTTCTTCTGCACGGGAGTCCTCGAGGATGCCGTAGACGCCACCAGGGCCTGTTCTTGTCGTTGTAGTTCCAGGGCTCGTCGCTCGAGGTTTTCGCGCTGCACTGCCAAGCGCCTGGCCCTGCGCAGCTGAGGTTGGGTGATAATCTGCTCGAGGCCCATTTGTGCCTGTACGAACAGCCCATAGAAGCAGCGCAGCACAAAGCGTCGCCAGCGAAGGAGCCATGGAACAGGCTTGGCGCGCTCCATCAAGGAGCTCGATTGAAAAACCAGAGGGCGGTGCCGGGTTCGGCTCCCAAACCTCACTCTTGAGAAATTCATAATGTTGCGGAACGGACCATTGACTTCCGAACTCACAGATGTGAATCTCGACGTGTCCAGTGCTTCTGCGTGTCATGCTCTGAACTGCACCGATATTCGTGTAGGCAATGAGGCAGGCATGCATGTCTATGACTGCGCCCAGCTCCGAAAGCAGATACGCAGGAATCAGGAAAGGAACATCACCTGGAACCACTTGGACACGAAGCACTCCTGACTTCCCTGAAATCCCGAGGGGAACATACGCAACCTTGGTGATCTGCTCAGAACCACACACTCCACGAACGGTACCCCCAGGCTCGTTGGTCACTTGGATCCTAAGTTGGTACTGATCACGAAGAAGGGCATCATGACTCATGAGGGTACTCTCTCCAACTAGCCCATGCTGAGCAGCTGTGTCAACCAACGCACAACCCCGAGGTTCCCCCTGTGTACTAGCAAACGTAAAGCTGAGGAAGGAGGACTCCATGTATTGCTCCGACTCCGGAAGGTGCACAGGTCGGTCGAGCTCATTCAGCTCCTCGGAAAACTTGCCCGATTTCGGCAACGGAACCTCAGGAGCATAGGAGTCACGTGAGTCCACGAAGTACGTGGCACTGCTCAAAGAAATCCCGCCAGCAGGATTCTGACTCTGGTCGGGTTCGCTCAGAAAGAACATATTCGTAGATGGCCGAGAAGAGGTTGCCGAAGGTGGCGTGTTCGAGCCAGGCCTCGTTGACACCGGACTGGGGGCTCGACGTCTCTGCGGGCATTCCCGGCTCCAGTGTCCCAGCTGCTTGCACTGATGGCATCTCGTCCGGGCCTTGATATCCCCAATAGACGTATGGGGTCTCTGAGACGGTGTTCCGCGGCCGAAGCCACGGTCTGAGCGAGCTTGTTGAAGGGCGCGTCGGTGGTCCATGTAGCTACGTTCCACACCAGTGCCATAGACACCAAAGCCTTTAGCACCAGCTTTGCCCTTTCCTTTTCCTTTTCCTTTGCCCTTGCTCTTGCCTTTGCCTTTTCCCTTCCGAAACCATCGGTCTGAGGTCTCTCCGAAGACATAATTCAGCAACTCGCCACAGTAGCTTAGAGCCTCATCTTCCTCCATCATTGCAGGCATTGGCTCATCTAAACAGATATACACCTCGCCATCGTCACCGGATTCAAGAATGTCCTGGAAGAGGGGGTTCTCGGCGTCCTGGTAGTAGATCTCATCACCCTGGTAGTAGATCTCGCCATCCTGGTAGTAGATCTCGCCATCCTGGTCGTAGAGCTCGCCATTCTGGTAGCCCCAGTCATCTCCATCATCCGCCCCGTCCAGCCAGTAGGACTGACCACGGTGGTCAGATGCATCATCAACCCCATCTCCAAAGATCTTCCGGATCGCACCTTCCACCTTCTTGAACTCGATGCTTCCATCAGTTAGCACCCTGATGCGCTGCTGCTGATCCGCTGTGAACCCTCCTTGGCGCCAAGTGTCCAAGAAGATGCTCTCCTGCTGGGGTAGCCAGCAGGTCCAGTCCCTGCTTCCGCAACTCGGCAAAGCTCGCCTTCTTCGCCGTCAGGAAGGCGGAGATGGATTGTCCATGTTTTCGGCGTCCCCGAAACACTGCTTCGCTAAATGCTTGCTCCAGCTTAGCCACTTTCAAGTAGTCATGGGCCTCCTCGATGCAGGCCACAATGGTCTCCCATCCACCATCGGAGGTGATCTCTTCCACCGACAGATGAGAAACGAGACTGGAGAGGCGGCTGCCATAAGGAATAGCATCTAGTATGCGTTTTCCGATAAGAGCAGACGGCAGGCGCTCGCGGGCCTCAATCAACCACAACTTGAGCTTCCTAACATACTCCCGGTATTGCTGTTCCGGCCACTCTCCATTCCAGGAGGGAGCCGGGTCCATGCGGTAGTCCACGAAACGCCTAGCGCCAGCACCCGTGCCGCTACCATCCAAGCCATCGGCGCCATACTGTGGCGCTGGAGAGCGAGGCCTCACAGGCGAACCAGGGTGAGCTTCCGGCGTTCGCCTCGCAGCCGGTTCGCTTCCAGCCGTAGCCATCCTTGCCGAAGTGTTGGGCTCAGCTGGTCCAATCCACTTGACTCCCTTTCTTGCGTCCCACGAAAGACTTCCCTGTCCTCACAACAGGTACCCAAAACTTTCCAGAAAGTCTGAAGACCCTCTGGTCCCGCTGCCCAAAACTGACAAAGACAGGCAGCTGCAAGCCAGGGAAAGTCCTGGCAAGTGGCCCACAAGCTGGGCCTCCGGAAAACGATCTTGTAAAAGAGGTCGCGGTAGAACTTCTTCCGAAGAGATAACCTTCCCCGCAAGCCTAAGCGGGTACTCGACCTCGAGGCGGGTCCCGAGGATGAAGACAGGGGCGTCCCCCTGCAACGCCAAGGAAAGGCAGCCAAAGGAGCACCAGTCGTCACCAGCGCTCCGCTACCATGCAGAACGTAACCTAACCTGCAGTGCAAACTCGCACTTTTCTCTTGGGACTCAAGGCGCCTGCGGATCGAACGGTAGCTCCATGCCGATTGCAATGGCATGCCGAACTGGACAGCTTGCACAACTCACTGACATGACTGATCTGACCTGAGCTTATTGCTAACAGTTTCACACATGGTGACTAATGGTGACGCCGTTTGAATCAAGGTGCAAGTGGGTAAACCCGCCCTCTCTCCAGGCTTCGAGAATTCTCGTGAAGGCCAGCGGGCCCACACCGAAAGCGCTAACGCATTAAACCGGAACCCCAAGCCCTGCACCATAGACCCTGGAACTGTTCAGAGGTTCAGTGCTTCTGTAATCTCTAAACTTGTGGGATCTTGAGTTCAGGCGACAGGGTTTCGCCAAATATGAGTCCGAGTTGCTGTCGAAACAAGCATGTAGGAAAGCACCGGTAGCGAGCTTCACAGACGGACTGCGCTCCATGGTCCCTGTGAAGACAAGCAACCACAAGCCCCTCCCAGCTAACAAAAGAGGAAGTGAGCACAAAGAAACGGCCCTCGCTCCTCTGACTGCGCAATTTGTGCAAGGCAGGAGCACTTTGGCCCCGAGGTTCTGCTCCCATTAAGGATGCAGATGGCCAGCCGCTGGCAGCTAGCGCCCTTTGGCCTTGGCCTTTGGCTTCCCACCTTGGGTCTTTCAAAGAGGATGAGTTCGAGATCTGCCCGAGGAGTTGAGGCCCAAGCCTGATTTTGGACCCGACTTCGCCTGAAGGCAGCTAGCCGCTAGCCCGACAAGCTCTGCAAGCTTCGCAGCGAAGGTCTGGGTCCTAGGTCTGCGAACAGTGGCTCAGTACGTCTGATCCAGAGACTCTCTACATCCATCATCCTCTGTGTTGCATGCGTTGAAACGGTGCACCGGATGCCTCAACAATCCGTCCAGAAGCAGCCGGGGCAACGATCATAGACACAGAACCCAAAACATCATGCATGGGGCACGAACTTCGACGCTGCAGCAGAATCCCAGCTTTAAACAGACGATGCCGTTCTGTGGCGTGTCGACATGGTTCTCCTCCTCCCCTTCATCGATCGCGGTTCAGAATGTTCAAAGCGGCAACCAAAAACGAGCAACCGTCACGGGTCGAATGCAAAGACTGGCTGCCCGCAAAAAGACTTCCACAACTCCCAGAACACCCACCAGCCTTGGCAAGCCTCCTAAGCTAGTGGCTTTATTTTTCAACAGTCTGGTGCATGTTTTCCTCCATTCCAACGACGGACGGGTCGGTCATCTTCAATTGCGCAAATTAATCTGGTTGGAAGTGCGGGAGCTGATGCATTTCGGACGAAACTTCGTCCATGCAGGTTGAGTGCGCGCAAGCACAGACACACATTGCCTAGTTGCAGAATTGCTCTGCGCCTTCTTTTGTGAGATGAAGATGGAAGCACCCATCAACGTGGCCGAACCCAAACCAGCCCCGGCCGAAGTAGCAACGATGGAGCCGGCCTTTCCCTTGGCTTTGGCCTTCACAGACTCTCAAGTATCTTCCACGAAGCCTGCACATGCCTGCCAGTCCAAGCCTTGGCTATTGCGGGCTCCGCTTCGTCTGGGGCCTCCTCAGCTGGATTCTCGGTGCCTCGCACTGTGTTAAGGTGTTATAGTTATAGGAGCTTAGAATCGGGGGTTCGAGTTGCTGCTTCATGTTGCGTCGCTATTTAAGATGGCTCCGCCTCCAGTGATGCTGCTCGCCCCTGCGATCGGAACCTGCATGCCCAGACCAGCCCCAGGATCGAGGTTGCACCGCAACACCTAGACCAAACGCCCAGCCTCAGACGGCGTGTCCACGCCTGGTCGCACGGAAGTGTCTGCCAAGTGCGCCACTGCATGGAAACCGCAGCCGGGATTGCCAAGGCGGAAGCATTTCAGTGTCTCTTTGATCTCATCATCCTTGGCGACGGCGAAGGCATCTTTCCTACACAGGCGACATTTACTGTGGGAAACTGCCGCCTGCAAACCCACAACAGGAGCTACCTACTAGTAGCGTATTCCCCCCGTGCATGTCCCGGCCACTGCCTCCCCGCGTCCCGGTCTCATAGGATGAATTGGCGCCAAGCGCAGTCGGTCTCAAAAAGCCTTTTCTTAGACCGAGAGTGGGGTGAAGTATCCATGAAGCGGGACGGAGCGCGGTGAGTGCGCAAGGTCGACGCGAAGATGCGCGGGGGAACCGCACAACACTAAACGATACGGATCGCAAGACCACCCTTAGCTGCGAAGATGGGTTCGTGATGTTGCAGGTGCTCGCACAAACTTTCGCTTTCAGAGCAAGAACTGCCTTCCTGCAAAAGATGTCGCAGCAATTGAAAAATGTACTCCTAGAGTCCCAGAAGAACCGCAATGGAATGCTACAAATGCAACGACCCATGAGCAGAAATCAAACACGGCTGGAGCCACTGGATTTCCTGCTTGTAGCAAAGCGAGCCAAGTGCTCAAGACGATCAGCCATCCGTCCATCCAGCTGCAGTGAGGCCTGTAGGCATTCTCGATCAAAGGATCGGCTTTTCTGGCCATGAGGACCTCCATGCGCAAGCTATGCTCCGATCACATGCGAAGCTTACAAGCCTGGCAGATCTTCTTGTGGCCGTGAAAAGCAGCCACTGCTATTGGTGTCCACCCTTTGGAGTCACGGGGGTTTGCCCCAAAGCCTGACAAAAGCCAAGTCGCTGTCACGCACGGCAGAGTGCGAAAAGCTTAATCTCGGTTCCTTGCCAAAGCTGTCGAAAAGCAGTGTCACGATTTCCTGGCGACCTGGAATGGTCAGACAGTGAACAGACAGTGACGGATGCGTCTCAGCGTACAATGCCCGGCACCATGGGTGGCCGCCAAGTGCAGGATGCTGTTCCCTCGATCATCCCGGTAAGCAGGGATCTGACAAAAGGCCATGATGGCCATGTCAAGAGCTCAATGGCACATGAAAGATATGCTTCCATCATTTCCATCCACCTCTTTGCGGTCAAGATCCAAAAGCTCGAGCTCGAGCGCATCCTTGTCGCCTTGCCTGCGGGCGACTCGCCGAGGCAAGCGAGGCGCGAGCGACTCGCCTTCTGGAGGCTTCCATCTCCGTGGCCCCTGCTCAGTGAGCTCACAGAGCTTGGCTGTTTTTTTCCGCCGGGCCAGCTGCAAGCGCTCCTGAAGCCATGCCGCTTTGGCAATTCCGGTTATGCTGACTAGCAATGCCAATGCTCAACCTCTTCGTTGCGAACATTCTTTTCGTCTTCAGCGTCTATCGCTTTGGCCCTTTCCTTCACCGCAAGCCATTTGATGAATTCTCTTGCCGTGACGGAAAGTGCGGTGCCTCCTTTAGAGAGTCCGTCTTTGCAGAATCCCAAGCCTCGCATCCGTTAAGGAGGGGAAGTCTG
The DNA here is from genome assembly GCA_905231915.1 of Symbiodinium necroappetens. NCBI lineage: Eukaryota > Dinophyceae > Suessiales > Symbiodiniaceae > Symbiodinium > Symbiodinium necroappetens. The sequence continues at coordinate 47,040 of CAJNJA010021586.1, read as the reverse complement.
ATGGATTCCGCTCACATCTCCCTGGCCTGGCCTCCAGTGCAGCTCGCGTCTCGTCGTTGCTGGCCATGTCATAGGGAAGCTCCCCGTGACGGTCCTCTCTCTCTCTCTCGCTCGGACCGTCGGAAGCACATTATAGCACATTGCTGCTGCGGGGCTTGCCTTCGTGCGAGGGTCACTGCCGTGCTCCAGTAACACTTGGGCCACAGCCTGGCCAAGGGAAAGGCACGGCCAGCGTCCAGGCAAAAATTGCCACCTCCCTGCCTGGTGTCCTTGAAAGCAGGCCCTGTGGAGAGCAGTACGGCCATCGTTTCCTCCGAAAGTGAAATTGAAATTGATTCAGATGCCAGCTGGCACAACTCGACTGCCTGCAGCATTTGGATCGCTCCCAATCGGTGCCTGGACTCAATGAAGCAGCCTGCGCCTACTGTGTCCACCACAAAGCGTCGCGACGGGCCGAGGCCTTCCAATCCTCGGCTTAGAAGAAAGCAGCGTTCTGCAGCTGAGGGAGGTCTGAGGCCGGCGCCAACAGGCACTTGACCACTTCAATGTGGCCTCCACACTCCAACTCTGCGGAGAATTGCGCTTTGAGATCAAGCGTCTACAACAGGGAATCCGTTTTGTCTTGGCCCCTGCATGAGGGAATGGGGAATGCTTCTACTCTCAAGTCCGCACTTATGCCGCTTCGTCATGATTCGAAACCTGCTGTGAATTGAAGCGGTCAGAAGAAGATGTTCACTTCCCTGTTTCCATAGTTTACCTGGGGTTCTGTCCCCACTCCAACGCCCGAAGCCGCCTTGCACGGCGGCTTCAGAGAGTGCAGTGTTTCCCCGACCGTCCTCGCAACTCAATGCATGTGTGTATCTCCCGATCATGCATGCATGTAGGGTGGAGGTGTGGGGCACGTACAAACGCCGGAATTTCCAGCACAGCGTATCCAGCGGACTGAGAGCCCGATCAACGGAAGGCTCCTTCGCCATCGGGTCTGCAGACTTGTCGAGCAGGGTCTGAACTTCCTGGAAACTGTCAATACCTGATTCGATGGCTACTGAGCATGTTGCAAACCGACCTGCAGCTCACCATCGAAGGCGAATTCCAGCAGTTCTTCGTCCATCTTGACCTGCAAATCGCAAGAAGCATTGCCCGCCAAGTCTGCACGATGCATCTTTCCACTGATGCACCGAAAGTCCCTTCGAGAGCACATCCCAAGGGCACGCAAGAGAACGCTATTAGAGCAAAGGGCAGGACCTGCTCTTTGGACTTCTCTTTCTTGGGCTGCTCCCGGCCCGCCCAGCGCCCAGCGTTCTCCTGCACTGAGAGCCATGTCCAGCCTTGAGAGGGTCCGCTTCCCGGTCCGGCCTTCACTTCGTTTTCTGATACGTCCACCTTCGAGCACTCTCTCTCTCTGTCAATGAGAGAGAGAGAGAGAGGGGGGGAGCAGGCTGGAGGTCAGAGTCACCTTTAGAAGCACCATCTTTTCTTTGAGGGAAGCAGGAGGCTCCTGCAGCGGCCACCGCAAAGGCGACGACGTTTTCCTAGCTGCAGTCCTCCTGCTTTGTCGCCAGCACGAGGCGAAAAGAATCTTTGGGATCGAATCTGAGCTCATACATTGACATGGCAAACCACGTAGGTGCTCTGACAGTCTTGGAATATCTTGGGACCTCACTTCTTGCTCACATCTGCAACCCTTTCAGGAGCATGGCACTTTGTCCTATCCTGCAAGGTAAGCAAACAGACAACATCGGAATTTCTTAATGTCGAAACAGTGACGAAGGTGGGCGACAGGCAGAGCCTGAAATGCGCCCTCGGCTAATGCAGCCTGATGCTCGTAGGTGACCTGCGCGACGCTGTACTTTTTCAACGGCAACAATCTCATCACCTTCGTTTATGCTAGTTTTTGAGGCTGCACCTTTGCAGCAAACTCATCGGTGGGGCGCAGAAGCGGCGTGAAGTTTTCCTGCAGGTGCAGACGTCGAGCTGGAGATGTTTGAAGTCTGCGTTCCAGTGACAAACCTCAAGGAAGAGCTCGTGCGGTGACAAGACCATCTCTGGAAAAGAGTCCTCACTCTTACAGATAGCACAAGCGAAGTGCAGGTTAAGGAAAGTGACACTGGAAGCGAAAGCCAACCGAGATGCACCCTTGGCCCACTCTCCTTGTCAAAGTAAGACTGCAGGTCACACTCTAGCTTGTCGAAGTCCAAGACAAGCCAGGCCCCATTGTGAAGCGCCTGGCTGAAGTCACTTCAAACAAACAACCTGAACGGACCACCTTTGCCTGCACCAAGGCTTTTCGAAGGGTCTCTTTCTCGAAGTCGCCCTTCTTGAGGATCGATAAGTAGCGACTCGGCTCGCGCCATGCAAGAAACTTGAGCATAAACATCCGCCAAACGCAGCGACAAACCAAGGCTTCGGCCCACGGTACTTCAGGAACTGACATGCTTGGCCAGTGGTGTCAACCAGCAATGGATATTTCCCACTGGTGTAGACCTGACCGACCGCTTTTCAACAGAAAGGCACAAAGGCACCGATCAAGAAACAGCTCAAGTCGACTGATTGGATGGACTGACTTTGCTCACATGGAGACGAGGCACGCAGTCGTTCAATTCGCTGGTGATGTCCCGCAACTTAATGGCTCTTGCCTCAGTGAATAGTGAATGCTCTTAGAGCCCCTGCAAAGTCTGCACTGAGCTGGGCGTCCTACCATCAGACTCCTTGGAAAAGACTTCACCAGCAACCCAAACACATCACTGAGTGCATTGCAGACAATTGCCTCTTGCAGGGGGCTCACATGTCATCAGGCATGCCACGTGGGGAGCTCTGGTGGTGTATGTGTTGGTCAACATTTAGATCGTAAGCGATTCCTTCGCCCGCCTGGACTATGCCGGGCTATTGACTATTGATGTCAATCTGGTGCTGGAACCGCATCTGCAGTCAACCGTCCGACTCTGTGCTCTGAGTTCCACAGCTTCGTCTCCTCTGTCATCCACCACTTGAACAGCAGAAGCCAAGTTTGTGCAAGCAAAGCGTCCGCAATCAGCAGCTTTTGTAGCCAACGCAGATGCTCACGGAAGCGGCGCGCATTCCGTTCGGGTTGGCTGCAGCTGTGATCAGGGTAGCAAGCCTTCGAAGCAACATCTGACTTCCATCGGAAACACCGCACCAAGCTATAAATTTGACGGGCCTCTCTTCTGGTAGTCACGACGCGCCCTCCTCGGAGAGCCTTGCTTGCTGCCTTCCAAGGACATGAAGAGTTGCGATGCTCTCATGTCCGACTACCCTGCGCCTGAATTGCCGAGGCGGCGGGCATCTTTGTTAGAGAACTTCTTCTTCAGGAGTTTCTTGGCCTCGATGCCTGCAGACAGCGTCATGCACGGCTTGACAATTTGAGGTAAGCTGGCAACCGCTGAGCTCGCTCCGCTTGGTCACCGTCTAAGGGCAGTGCGAGCTAGTAGCTGGATGCGAATCTCGCGGTCTGTGCGACGGTTATCGACACCTCACTGTTTGATGCAATCAGATCATGAAGCGCCTCTCTCTCGGATCCTTTTCGCCAAGACTTGAGAACCTAGGCAACGCACGACCTGCTTCGATTAAACTCCTGCGAAAATCCTGCAAGGCATACACAAGAAATATTTGTCTTCCAAATCTGTTCACAGCATCCCAATGCTAAACGCTAGCCGCCAGCAGGTCCTCGGCATGCTGCTTAGCTCTCATGAAGCCGTAGCAGGCTCGGAACCAGCGAAACCGCTGCTTGTCCTGGCTCCGACTGCACTCAGCCACTGATCCCGAAAACCGGACGCCATTTGGGCCGAGCATGGGCCTGCTCCCACCACTCTACACACCAGACGTTGAGTCTTGGGAAGAACAGAATACCTCGTCAGCATGCACGACCGGAACTGATCGGCTCCATGCAACGGGCCAAAACACCTGGAAGGACGGACATGTCCGGAGGAATCGGATTGTACGTGGCATTGTACCTTCGCTCCTGCCAAGGTCAGGACTCATGAAAGGATGACTCAATGCCCTCAATGCGTATATCCGTATATTCGTATGGCGCGATGATCCCGGATGCGCCTTCCAAAAGACCGAGCTCAGCATATTGTATGGCCAGTCTGGCCCCAGGTACCTGGCACTTCTGTGAGCCGCAGCAGACAAAAAAATGCATTGTCAAAGGGGGCAGAGCACTCACCAGACCTCACAGATTCGATGAACTGCTGATGACGGTAGTTCTTTGGAATGTACCTGGAAGCAGACTGAAGTGACCGAAGTGTGTCGAAGTGCCGCTCCAAGGCGCTCCTGGCGAGTCCTTTAGTCTCTCCCACAATTTTTTTTGTGTGCTCCGGCTCCTTGAAGCGAACTGCGGATGGGGATGCGGAAGGGCCCGGAGCCTGGTCTCGGGCCTGGATGTGGGGATGGTAGATCGTCCACGGCAGTCCAGGAGCCTGGAGCATTCCACACTTTCGCTTCTGAAACAAGTATCAAACTATCATTGAAGCGGCGGCACCCGGTGGAGGCTTCGCCGGGTCACCAACAGAGCTTGCACCGGGCTGGCAACTGCACAGGGGAGCACATGCAAAGCAAAAACCATTAGCAACCACATGCCACGACCTTTACCTTGCACCGTGTAGCTCATGCTTTGTCATAGTATGGAAGAGTCGGCATGGCCTCGGGAGGTGGCATCCCGCAAGCGCGAGATCATGTTCAGATGCCAGCTATCCTCGAGTGGTCCATGATAACCTAGTTAAGCCTGAGCTGCGGTTGCACGCAATTGCTGCTTCTATCGCTCCAGTGCTGTGATGTCAGCTTCGATCTTAGACCGAGAGCACCTTCTCTGCAGCACCGTTACCAGTGTGGATATCTGAGGCATGGAGTTGAGAAGCGTGGCAGGAGCTTTGGAGCAACCATGGCTAGCACCCAGTTGCTAGGCAAAGCTGGAAGCGACAGCCCGAATGCAACTTGCCCGAAGGCTACTCCCGGTCTTTTTCTGAAAACTCTGCCCGAATCGATGGTGTCATTGGCCGTCCTGGAGTTGGCAGTCGTGGCGTTACTCTGGTTGGTGTGAGCCCGAAGGCTGAGTTAGCAGTCACGTCAGAAAACCCAAACACCCTCCCTGAGTGCGACCACCCCGCGGCTCGAAGCCAGCAGCGTTTTCTTTTCAGGGTGACACTTGTTTTGAAAGACTTTAAGCCGGAAACTTCCCAGCACTGCAAAGTGTGACGAGTCAAGCCACCCATGCACTTCCAGCGATGGTGGTCGGAAACAAGAACAAAGGCAAGATGGTAGCTCCGGAGGCACATTCCAGAGGGCAGGAGCCAAACTCCCAGAGCAACTTCAAAGGCCGTCCACGAACTCCTCACGGGGCTGAGCCTGCCTAGGCCTGACCTTTTAGCATGAAAGCTGTCGGAGCCACTCTACATGCAAAGTGAAGCCGTGCATCCCGAGCCATTGGTGACTACGCATCAAGCACCAACTTAGCAATGATTTGGGAAAGCAAAGCTTTCTGGTGCGTCCCTCACGCATCCGTCATGTCTGCTTGCTTCCGAGCGTCTTGCATGGCTTCCGGGCAGTGCTTGTCCGCAAAGTATCTGCAAAACCTTGGAGGCAATGGCGTAAGTGTTGGGCACAATCGGTGGTTGTGTCACGACACTCAACAAACTGGCAAGTCAAGAGAACAGGAACAGAGAAGAAACGACCTCTCAGCCTTATCATCTTGTCAAGAATCCTCGTGAAAGCTGCAAAGATTAACAAGCTGGCAGCCAAGATGCTCATCAAAAAGAATAATTCCGCCACCATTTACATCCACCTTCTTGAACTCTGCCTCAAGACCACAGGGAGAACTCACATGTAGAGCAGGCCCGACAGAGCTTCAAGCCTGCCTCGGACTTGGCCTGAGACATCTTGATACCGCAGACGGACATGCACCACTGAAACTCCTGCGCACTAGCATCGATCCTTTAGCTCACTTTTCTCAAGTCAGGAAGCAAAATCCGAAACGAACGACCTCTAGTGTCGTGTGCCACTGCTACCACTACTGCCACCACGACAGTTGCCAGCCCTACCACCGCTACCACCGCCACCACCACCACGACTACGATTATCACTGCCACTCTCCTGTTCATTCTACAATTACAAGCCACTTGGGAATCACGTGGTTCCCTCGCCTAGCACGGAAGGCATGTCGGGCAGGCAGCAGGTCTGTAAAACATCGGCCTGCCTGGGGTTTGCGGCACATAGCTTAGAAATGTGTGTGTGTGTGTGTGTGTGTGTTTTTGTGTTTTTGCTGTCGGGCGGTGCTTTCAGTCTACTTAGCAGTTTTATGGTTGCGGTACTTCGTCAGCAAGCATCATCATCAGCCATCACCATCACCATCACCATCACCAACAAGAACTTCACAATCCTCATCGTCATCAAAAATCACTGTCATCATTACCATCACCATCATCATCGACACCATCAGCTAGTAACAAGCACCCGCCAGCTCCTTGAGAGTCATTCGGCGGTCGTGGTCCTCGTCTACCTGTCAAAAAACTGCATCTGAACAAGCGGTTCTGGGCTCCGCTGAACGGACCTGATCGAAAAGCCAGTAAAGCTTGTTGAAATAGAACAGGTTCCCTGAGAAAGCTGATTTGGGACGTCCCGCACTAACACCTCGACCAGGGCCAAGGCCCAACAGCATCTTGAACTCAGCCTTCTGCACCCATTCATCCCCGTTTCCTTCCGGGACGAGACTTGTTCTCTGCCAATCTGCGTGCACCACGGACGGCTCCTCTTTCAAGCGTAGCCTTGAAAGCCCGCATTAGTGCAGGCTGATGGTTGAGCACTGGGTACTGCTCGTTCACCATCTTACCAACCTCAGCCGAATGGGCTTTGGAAGCCAAACAACATGAAACAGCAGCATTCGCACCTCTGCCAGGGACACAATGTTGTTGCCGTTGAAGTCCAAGCGCTTCCACATCCTTAGCTGAGATGATTCGCATTTCGCTGCGGTGCACGACTTACAGTGGTAAGATGTGGCCCAGATTCTTTTTCAACTGCGCTTGGTCGTTGGCTTTCAAGACATCCTACCGCATGGAAGTGCAACGCCACGTTGCAACAAGCTAGCATGCGCAATCACCGTCAGGGCCTTCAGCTCCTTCTCGAGTTTGTCAAAGTCGGCCAGACTCTTCTTGTTGACGAAGTGTCCATGTGTCGCCTGCTCGGCGTTCTCTCTCTACAGAGCCTCGGGATGAATTGGCACCTTGTCACCGTGCTTCTTCCGCAAAGTCTCATTGGACTTGTCCTTGGACACCTGAAAACAGTGAATCAACAAATATCATACCACGACACAGAGAACAACACGCCAGGCAGACAATATCTGCATCAAAGGCTGGATTGTGGTCTGGATGGACTCGCCTCGATCCAAGAAGGCACTTCAGTCACTCTTAGGCAAAGAACTCATTTCAGAACTTCGAATGCCTCCTAATATACGCGCAGAACTCGGTGAAGAGTATCATCCCACCGTGGTCCATGTCGATTGTACTGACGGGAAACGGAAAGAAGCCCTGGACCAGTGAAGGCAAGGCCGCCGTGGGTCCTGTACTCCCTTCTTGCCTCTTCTGGAGACAGGTGAAGGTCGAGCCTTGCCACATGCGGCTCTGTCCCTCCCTCCAAGTAAACCCTCTGAGCATCTTGCTGAGCCATTCCTGCGGTGAACTCTTCTAGAGTTAGCCTGCCATCATGGCTCCTCGGCTGCGGCAAGAACCCAACAGTTTCACCTGCAAAGTCTTCCGGCAGTTTACCATACGGACTTGATTCAGGACGTCACCCCAACTACCTGAAATGCTTGTGAGGCTCGTATCGATTTCGTCAAATATTCGATGCAAGTGACCGAACCTGCAGCCAAGCATAGAAACGACCGCGCTAGCAGTCAAGAGAGCTCCGCCGAGCTCGGGAGGACTTCCCTGGTTCCGACTGCGGCCCGAGGACCAGAACAGGTTCAGGAGCAACGAGTGGAATTCCTCCTGCGAGATGCAGAACCGACTTGTCTAAGCTAGCGGCTAGCTATGGCTTGCTAGCTGTGCAGAAGACTTGGCATTGCGATGCGGTCTTTTGGGGGGCCGCAGCGGGTCCTTCTCCACGTCATCCCCTTCCCCATCGCCATCCAACCTCAAAGACTTGAAAATGTCCAGTATTACAGTCCAGACCACGCAGCCAGCCTCGTTGCCGTCAACTCATGCTACTTGCGAACTGGCGTCTTGGCGGTCTTCTCGTAAGCCCTGCGAATGGCATCCTTGTTGTTGACCCACTCTGGCCACAGGCTGGCCTCAAGAGTAACGGTGAAATCGATGATCCTGTGGTCTTCCAGACATCCGGGCCTTGACCATGTCCACAACAAGGCTGTCGATTTCCGCCAAGCTGACGATGTTGTTTCCATTCTGAGAGCATCGTCAGTTCAAGAGATTTGAATGTGTTCGAGTTCGACTCGGGTCTCACTTGGCACCGAGGCCCGAGCTTTGTCAAGTTTCTTCCACAGCTGCTTTAAGCCTTTGGCAAATGGCAAACAATGGCACTCACCCATGGCGCAACCATTGAAAACGAGCCGCTGTTGGAATCCATCAAACCGAAGTGCTTCAAATCCTCCTCCACCTGTTGAGCGTGGAAACGGTTGGCAGGGGGCAAGGGTCCAGTAGGTTTTGGCTCCGGGATCGAGAGCACATTCCACCGTGCGAACTGTACCAACACTTTTGCCGGGTTGTGTGGTGGCGTTGAGGTTTCAGCTGTCCTTGAGATGTATGGTTAGTCGTTCAGGGAATCGCTTCTGACTCCCAGTCCATCCCATTCCTTTCATGGGCGAGGGGCTTCCCTGTTCGAAGCCTTGGGGTCTGGCCCCGCGTTTGCTACCTGTGAATCGGCAAAGGTGGGGTGTGCCACGTCTCGCATGAATTCAGGATTGGCCACTTGTCACTTATCTTCTTTCGGGAGACAAACATGCTGTGAGGAGCAAGGCTCCAACATGCTTGTTGCGGATTTTAGTGGCCTGTTGGGCCTGTTTCAGAATCACGTCGGAGAGCAAGCAACGTCTGCGACGTCAGAAGTCTGGTTATGCTTACTACACTATCGGGCTGAAGCTTGCTGAAGAAATGCATGCTGTCGGCCTTACCGTAAGGCCTCAAGGTCGTCAGGTTGCGCAGGGGGTAAGAGTGGTTCTTTTTCGGTCCTAGAGTACACTTTCTTGCAACTCGTTCTGCCATTGTGTTCGGCAGGATGTGGCCCGAGCAGGGAAAAAAAACACGGGGGGAGGGGGGAGGTGTTTTGCAAGGGGTTTCGTGCGCTGTGGCCGAAACACCCGCATGGAGGCCCGAGAGCAACAAAACAACACCGGCTCCTGCGTTTGGTTTTCGGTACGGTGTGGGCTGTAGGTACTACAACTTAAAATACCTAATTTCTCCTTTGAACATTGGAGCGCGACATGCCTTGTGTACACTCTAAACGTACACAATATTTGTCCATTCAATTTGTCTTTGAATCTCATCAGTATGTTCCACGGCCATCTATCCACCTCTACTCGAAGCTGCCAGCGTGCCTACAAAAATCACAAAACTGGGGAGGTACTTGTTTTCATGCTCGCTCCGTCGTGGTCCACGTGGTCGCTGTTCTTGCTCTAGACTCTAGGACTCTATTGCCAAGAAGCCAGGAAGCCAAAGCGCGTGCAAGTCTTCTTGTGTTCCGCACACCGTGAACCGAGCAAAAAACACAGGACACTCAATGGCTTGCCCTTTGCGGAAGAGCCTGGAGGACTTTTGTTCAAGCTTCCCTTATTCCCTTCCTTCTCAAAAGACGCTCATGAAGAGTCGCCACCCTCCGGCCAGAGCCAGAAGTCACAAAGACGCGACCCTGAGCTTCCACAAACCTCGCCGAGCGGAAAGTAGCGACCAAAGGAAAAGAGCGTAATCTATGTTTTCAACGAGCATCGCTTGTCGGCTGAACCGCCCGATCACCCGACAACCATGTGGGAGCGAAGAAAAACCAGGAAGACGGTTTCAAACAGCCTACCATTGTTCCATGAATTTGCTCATCATACAGCTGCCAAGCCTCGTTCCTGAGCAGGACAAACTTATCCTGAGACGCCTCGCAAACAAGCAACGCCAACATGAGGCCACTCAGCAAATAAGGCAACAAGGAAAGAACATGAGGGACAAGGAAGACCTTGGCAGGTACGCATTTAATGTTTCTATCTTCCCGCCACTGGCCATCCTCACCTGAGGCAATGTGCCCAGCACGCTGCACCAAGATACAAGCGCTGCACCGACTCGCCTAAGGATTCCACCACAGCAAATCCAAGGACCAGGACACTGGGTGGGATCAGCATAGCCATTGTCCGAAACAAATGCATAGCATCGAGCGCCGTCCTCAGTTCACTTAGGAACGAAAGACTTGATGCATGGCATGGAGCATACACAGGAAAGAGCGCTTGGATCGCACGCCCACTTGGTTTTCCTTGCACGCCCTGCTGCAATGTGGCCCGACTCAGCTTCGCTGACTTTTCAAGCCGCTGCCGAAAACTGATGTAACTTGCCACTGAGGCGATGCCCAGCTAAGACAGCAAATCTGGGAGCTCTTTCACTCCTCCTTGTCCTGTTGCTGCTTCTCCAACTCCTGACAAACTCAGCCAAAAGCGACAACACTACCCTAGGCCCTACAGAGTCCCTACAGGCTCCTGAGCTTCGTCCCGAGCTTTGTGAGACCGTGCCTTTCAGAATTTCAAGCGATGCAAGTGCAAGAGAGTTTTTGCCAGAAAAACTACAACTACAAGAAGCGACTCTGATCACCTTTTGCAGCTTCTTGGTGTCTTGTTGAAGATCCTCAGCAGCCTGCACCGCAAAACACAGTGGTCTCGATCGCAGCTGCGAGCATCAAGCACAGCAGCGCCTTGTGCGATGCTTTTCCAAGATCTTCTGTGGCTTGTTGCAGCTCCTTCTCTGTTTCCCTGCAAGGCATGATTGTTATGAACAAGATGGTGAGGAAAGGACGGCACCTTGCAACGAGGGCTTATTTGCAGGGCTTCGGTTCCTGGGTCTTTGTGGCTGGTGTGGAGTTGGAGGATATCATTTTTTGGTAGCCGAGTGGCATTCTTGGGAGTATTGTGGTCAGCACAATGCAGGCGGACCGGCTTTGACTGTAAAATCTCGAAAAACCGCCCAATTCGATAGATCCCAAGCCCCAAACCCCAAATCCCCGCCCCCGAAGCCCCCCAAATTTGTGCACGGTGCGGGTGCCGTGTTGCTTTGCGCTCTTGAAAGTTCATGAAACTAAGGCTTTAGCACGAATAACAAGAAAAGGAGGTCGGCTGCAGGTTGGACATGGTTTCACTCAGCCATGATCTTTTTTTTAGTGGTCATCATCATCTTTATCATCATCGCCATCACCATATCGTTGCAAACTGTTGTGCAAAGAAGCAAACACGCCGTAAATATCGGTGGTTGGGCATGCTCGCACGAGGCATCAACTCTTGTGAAAAAAGCGTCTTCTGCCAGAAATGTAAACCATCCTTCTGCAGGTTGTTGTACAAAAATTGCGAAACGCGGTAAATACCAGTGGTTTGGGCAGTGCTAGCACATGGCATGAAGGCTTATGACAGTGCATCAACATCAAGCATCCTTCTGCTGCATGTTGTATAAAGCGGCCAAAACAAAATGCTGTAAATACTGGGGTTTTGGGCATGGTCGTGGCTAGAACCGACATCATTTTCCCCCGGCCCACCCCCACCCACCCCCCCACTCACACCCATCAAACCAACGCAGCCCAACCATGCCCAACCCCATGGAATCATCCGAAATGTCCTGAAGGTGCAAGAAAACCCAGGAAAGTAACACGGCACCCCAGGCTCCTGCTACCTCCTAATGCGGGTGAGTGTGAGACCCTGCGAAGATTGCGACGCGACCAGCGTGTTTCTCACGGCTTAGGCTTTCGGGCTTGGGGTTCGGACTGTACGAGATAAGCCGTGGAAATCGCACACTAGTAGAGGACGGCACACTCGTTGACTGAGGCAGATTACTCTTTCCCACGCTCATTTAAAATTACCTATTCAACGACGAGCTCTTGCCTCGGGTACCGGGTACCGGTAGCAGCGGTCGCTGCGGAGAAGCTCAAAAGCTCAGATCAGGCTCTGAAGCAAAAGTTTGGAGTTTGCCTCCATTCCTCGGCATCTTTCATTGTCTCATCACCGGCCGCATCCCTTGGTGGCCAGCATGGTATCACACGGATGGTCCATGCTTGTGTTGGGGAGTGACGTCAAGATTCTGCTGCGGCATACACATGTGCCTGGCCCAAACTTGCATCTACGAAGTGCGAAGCGTCTTTGTCCTGTTATTCAAGCAAAGGGGCGTCTCCTGGACGGAGGTTTCCACAGGGCCATTAGATGACAGCTGAAACTTCAGCTTGTTGTATGCAGGGGTTGGCACAGGCGGCAACTTCAAGATGGGCGCCCCCAAGTCTCCATCGTACTCTTCCTGGGACACAGAACCGTCCCATGGCGTCAGGCACGCCTAGTGTGGCAGGGATAGCGGACAAGTCACTGTAGGATCCGGAGTGTCAAGGCTGAGATCCATTGCCTCGAAACTCCGAGCCAGAGAAGCACACCCGAAGCGCACCCCAAAAGCGCATGCCACCAAGTTGCACGGCTGCCTGCGCTTGACAGCTATCAGAATATGCTGCACACACGGAAAGTCGAATACCATCTTCCGCGCGACAAACTGAACAAATGGGGCCGGGAGACGTCCGATACGGTCATGTTGAAGAAAACTTGGTGGGCCTGCGTTCTTGCTGTGGCTGCGCTCGCCTGCAATTGGCGCAGTGGACTGCAGTTATTATGATTGAATGTTTGCTTCTTGTTGCTGGTGTTGCGTGTCCAACCGCCGCATATCTTACACACGCCCTTTCATTTGGCGATTGATCATATTTCTTTAGCTCGCCCCCTCCTTTGGCGACCCGGATTCATCACATATCTTAAACATGCCCCTCATTTGGCGATCCCGGTTGATCCCATGTCTTAAACATGCCCCCTCTTGAGGCGATCGTTGTTGATCACATATCTTAGCCACGCCCCCCTCCCGGTTGGTCACACTCATTCAGGCGATCCCAGTTGATCATGCACATATGCTGAATACGACCCCTCATTCGGAGCTCCAGGTTGATCACTTCCTTAACCCCGCCTCTTCATTTGGCGATCCCGGTCACATATCTTAAACATCACATATGTCCAACCCGCCCCCTTGTTTAGCGATCCAGGTTGACCACATTTCTTACATTCGTCCCTCCATTGGCGATCCCGAGTCATCACATATCAATTCACCTGTCGTAAGCAAGCTTCCTCATGAGGCGATCCCGGCTGATCACATATCCCAAAACATGCCCCCTCATTACGCGACCCCGGTTCATGACATATCCTAGACATGCCCCCTCCTTTGGCGATCCCGCTTGACATATCTTAAGCACGCCCCCTCATTGGGGACTCCCGAATCATCACACATCTGAAACATGGCCCCTCATGGGGCGATCCCGGTTGACCACGATTCTTAAATCCGCCCCCTCATTTGGCGATCCAAGTTGGTCACATGTCTTAATTAAACATCACATATTTTCAACATGCCCCCTCCTTTTGGGGAGCCCGAACCATAAATATCTTAAACACACCCCTTCATTAGGCATATCCTAAACCCGCCGCCTCCTTGGCCATCCTGATTCAACGCATATTTTAAACCCGCCGCTTCATTTGGCGATTTCGGTTGATCACATCTCTTATGCCCTCCGCCCCAGTTGGCGATCAAGGTTGATGACATATCTGAAGCTCGCCGTCTCATTTGGCGATGCCGATTCAACTTAACCACGCCCCCTCGTTTGGCGATCCAGGATGATCATACTCATCAAACCCGCCCTTCATTTGGCGGTCCAAGTTCATCACGTATCTTAAGTTCGTCCCTTCCACTGGCGATCCGGATTCAACACATATCTTAGTCACCGTCATTAAGCGATCCGGTTGATCACATTTCTTAAACATGCCCTAACATGCCCCCTCATTTGACGATCCCGGTTGATCACATTTCTCAAACTCGTCCCCTCCTTTGGTAATCTCGCTTCATCACATGACATGTCAAAAACACGCCCCCTTATTTGGCGATCCAGGTTGTTCACTTATCTTACGCTCCCCGCCTCTTTTGGTGATCCCAAGTCAGAATGCCAATTCATCACATATCTAAAAGCACGGCCCTCATTTGGCGATTCCGAATCACCACACATCTTAAGGGTAAAGGTTTGTTTTGCGGTGTACGTGGGCATAGCCGTAGGTTGCGTGGCCGCGTGCGACCGCAGACCGCAGCAAAAACGCCAAATGAGGGGGCCTGTTTAAGATATATCCAAATGAGGGGGCTCTTTTGCGATATACGACGAACCCCCTTTTCGGCAAAGGAGGGGGGCGTGTTGAAGATCTTTCATCCACCGGAGTTACCCAACGAGGAGGCATGTTCAAGATATATGATGAACCGGAGTCGCCAGATGAGAGATCGTGTTTAAGATATATGATGAGCCGGAGTCGCCAAAGGACGGGGTGTGTTTAAGATATATGATGAACCGGAATCGCCAGATGAAAGGGGCATGCTTAAGATATATGATGAACCGGAGTCGCCAAGTGAGAGGGCGTGTTTAAGGTGTATAGTGAAACGGGATCGCCAAATGACAGGACCTGTGTTACGATATATGATGAACCGAGATCGCCAAGTGAGAGGGCGTGTTTAAGAGAGAGAGAGAGAGCGAAAGAGTGAGTGAGAGAGAGAGAGAGAGAGAGAGAGAGACAGAGAGAGATATATATATATATGTAGATACATGATGAACCGAGATCGCCAAGTGAGGGGGGCTAAGATATATGATGAACTGGGATCGTCAAATGATGGCACGTCTTCAAGACATGATGAACCGGCGTCACCAAATGAGGGGTCGTGCTTAAGATCCATGCTCGCCAAATGAGGGAAGCGTGTTTCAGATATGATGAAGCGGGATCGCCAAAGGAAGGGGCGTGTTTAAGACATATTTGATGAACCGGGCTCGCCAAGCGAGGGGGGTGTTTAAGACATATGATGAACTGGCATCGCCAAATGAGGGGGCGTGTTTAATATACGATACATGATGGACCTGGATCGCCAAAGGACAGGGCGTGTTTAGAATATATGATGAACCAGGCTCGCCAGATGAAAGGGGCATGTTTCAGATATATGATGAACCGGAATCGCCAAATGACGGGGCTCTTTTAAGAAAAACGGTGAGCCGGACTCGACGAAGGAGGGGGCGTGTTCAAGATATATGCCACGGCCGCGTGGCCGTGTGGCCACCCCCCCTTTTCTTGGCGAGCCGTGCTGGTGCTGGTTACGTACGTTCACAAACATCGAACATCATCGAAAATGCCGTCTCGCCTTGGCGTGGTTGGTCTCCAAGGGAAAGCCCTCCTGTCAGCCTATGCGAAAACTGCGACAGGAAAGCAACGATGGATAACGGCTGTCAAACCACGTGTACTCCGGAATTTCAAAACGCAGGCAAGACTCCCATCAAATTCTGTCGCCCTCTCCTCAGGGGCGTGACCGTGGCTCTAACTTCACCAAGTGTCCTCTGTTTCGCAGGTTCGAGCTGCCGGAAGGGGAGCATTCTCAGCTGCCCAGGCACGCACAGTACCAACGGCAGCCAAGCGAAGAGAAGCAGCGCTTTAGGGCGCTTGTGGGCCATGCATGTGGTCCAATGTCCAGACGTACCTGCGACATTCAGGTCCAGACTTGCCACTAACCGTTTTGAACACACCACAGGCCTGGGACCTCACCGGCAGACGGGAACGAGTCTTTAGCAAGCAACTACTGCCAAGCTGAAGCATACATGCTGCTGCTTGAGCAAGTGAGCCACGACGCAGCTGGACGATCTTGCTCCAAAAGGCTTTCAGCGGAATCTTGCACCGCAGATTTCAGGCAGGAGCATTGACCTTCTTGCTGATGACCCATCGCGACTTGCCGGTGTGGAACAAATACACCTTTTTGCACCATCACACGATGGGGCGTGGATCCACGGCAGTCGACATTCTGCTCAGACGTCGACTGGCGTGGCAGACCTGGCCCTCCAGCATGGCTTGTTCTGGTGCAGCATCTGCAGGGGCCTCGCAGAGCCAAGTCCCGGCAAAAAAACGTCTGCAACCGAAGGCAACCCACCAAGGCTCTGGCTCAAAAGTGTCGTTTATGAGTTTATACCTTTGCTCATGCTGGCTGTCATGGCATCGAGTTACATCACAGCTCGTCAATGCTTTACAAGGGACTTGCCCGTGCAGCCAAAGATAGTTATCGCCTGCCGGCTGCCGGGGTCCGTGGCTGGGGCCCCCGGGGCCGCCCCCGGGGGACTTGGGGCCTGGCACCGCGGCACGGGGCATCTGCGGTACAGGATGGCGCAACAGCGAAGTGTTAACCGCTGCCTGTGCAGGGGGCACAGGACCTCGGAACCACCCACCACGACACGACCACGACATGTCTCTCCTTTGCAGTCTGAGCAGCTAGGGGCTGTGCTTCTGGGCGTCTCCTGATAGAACATCAGAGATGCCAAGCAAATTCGAAGTGTCGAGCGCCCTCTCCTCAGGGCTGGCCCGCGGTGTCGCGGGCCGATCCGAGGGGGTCGGTGTGTTTGAGCGCATCCTCCGGAGCTTGTTGTTGGAGCCTCACAAACCACACCCCAATCTCTGAACTCTAGCCCTCTAGGCCCTAGGCATGTTGCATGCATGCTAGATGCTGGATTCTGGATAAGCGCAGGGCTCGTGCTTGCAGTGGCCCCACGGCCAAAAGCCTGGAAAATCACCAGCAGCGCAGCGCGGCTACCCAGGTGCAATAAACACAACTCCAAAACACATATGATGTCGCAAGGAACAACGGATCCCTGTGGACTTCTTGCAGTGGGCGAATACGATCCTGCAAAGATGGACACAGCTCGGTTGGTGCTCTCACGGAGACTAGGGCCCTGAAGCATTCCGCCTGGTCGGTTGCCTGCAGCGCTCCAAGCCGTGATTTCACAGTATCACAACGGAGCAACCGCTTGCACGACTGCTGAGCTTCGCCCCATCGCCTGCCAGGCCCACATAGCCCCCTTTGGGACTGGACATCAGGTCTGCCTGGAGACCACGTTGAAACTGAACATGTTCAACGCTCAAAGAACTGCATTGAATCCACTCATAAACGCGTCTCTCGAACCCTGGTGCCAGGCAGATCACGCTGACAACCCCATTTCGCAAGAACCGAAAGGTCTGCGAATGGTCGTGAATCCGTGCAAGCCATGCGTTTGCGACGTTTGCCAGTGGTGGCGGTCTGCTCTCGCTACAAGGATCTGTGCTTGCCACGGCAGTTTCTATGCGCACGGCGCCAGGGGATAGTCAGGAGGCACAATATGCAAGTCAAAGACTCAAAATACATATCCTGATTGGACGCGATGTTTGTCGATTGCTTCACAAATACTTTGCTCTAAGATTTCTGTGCAACATGTAGCGTCCTTCAGTTCCCTTCGGCACCCCACACGCTCGCTGGCGCCAAAATCTTAAGCGTGAGCTGGGATGCTGAGCGCTGTATCCGAGTCAGATAACAGCGGAGCATATTGCTCCAGCCTCAGAGGTGTCGCATGCCTGTTGTTCAGGCGCTGTTTGTAGGGAAATTCCTGGCTGCGAGGCTTGACGACGACTAGTCGTCCCACGAGACGTCGACAGGACTGCATCACTGAGGTTGAAGATGCAAACATGAATGCAAGCATGAGATCTCCTGACAGCTGACCGAAGTGCTTCTTTGAGATCGCCGCGGTGCACTCGCAGTAACTGGGCAAGTCAAGCTCTAGTCGAGCTGCTGCAATTCAACAGACGAGATCTGCGCTTGGCCCTGCTCGGCTTCCTACACGATCGAGAACGTCCCGGTCACAAAGCGGCAATTCAGAGCCTCAGAATCACTACTGGAAAGGTGCAGCCCGCCCAGCTTTTCCAATCCAAAAGCTACAGGCACGGACACATCAAATCCAAGTCTTCTTTCTTGATCCTGCTCATGGAGGCATGAAACTCGAGATGGTGTGAAACTACGAGGGTGGGCCAGCCTTTCTTGAGCAAGCTGTTTTTCTCTCTCGGCTCGCTTTCTGTCAGCCTCCTCCTCAGACATGGAACACGCCAGAACTGCACAGGACTCGTATCGCATGAGTTGGAGATCCTTCCGCTTGTTGAACTCGTCCAGCTTCGCCTGGACCTTCACTAGAAGACTTGGAACGAGGTTGCTACACCAGCTCACTAATAAATGAGAAGCCAATAATTGAGTCTGCACCATGCTTCCGCCTCCTTAGCATCAACTTTGGAAGACGTAGTTTTGTCCTGCCATGAGCACTGTGAAGCACAAATGTTCCGGAGAAGCGACTGTGACTGCAGACAGTGCAACTCTTGTAGAAGGCTCCTCGTCGATGGCATCTGTCAAACTGTCGAGATGTTTTGCCTGTCCAAGATGCAACACTACACAAACAAAAAAAACAAGCTGTACCCACCTCCTTGGCAGACTCACCGGTCTTCTTGGGCACATCCTCAGCGTGGCGAGTCAACTGCCAAAGTCAAAAATGAGGTTGATAGCACCTCCTCTTCATCCTCTTCCACCTCGTCGTCCTCTTCCTTTTGCACATGATGCCGTCAGTCAATCTGCAATGTCCGACATGACCATGCGTGCCTTTGTTTTGGCACCCATGTCAGCGGCACCAAGCTAAGCAGTGATTTTCTACTCTGCTCGATGCATCATCCATGTGCTCAGGTGGGATCATGCGTGGTGATTTCATCTGTTCTTGAACTTGAGAACTGGCAAAGGCACGAGTAGTGCACCATTGAAGCTCATTGCTGCTTCAGCCTGAGCCATGCATCAACGTGAACTCAAAACAAGGAAGTTGCATCAAGTATGCGCACACTCACTGTCGGTGGTGTTGCTGCGGCGGCTGCTGCTGCGTCCGCATTCTGACTTGCACCCAGTGGGCACGAAAGCCCAACAAGCGGACGAGGCAGGAGCGTTCGAAACTGTGCGCACACATGCGCGATTTAACCATCAGATATCCGCCTGAGCAGTTGGGGACGGACTTTGGGCAAGACTTTTGGCACCTGGAATTTTCGGAGGAGCTGTCAGCCGATTCATTTCGCGGCCGCCCTGCCCCCCCCCCCCCGGGTCCCGAACCCTCTTTCAGGTTCAGGCGGCACTAGATAAGGTGAAACCAATTGTCTGTACATTAGCACCATCTTCTGTCTACCTGGTGGCTTTGCAGCTGGATTGCAAAGATTTGCTCGGCCTGGAGCCGTCCCGCAAGGGCCTCACAGCGATGCGATCGCAAACTCTGCCACCACATGCTACCACCCTGCAAGTGGATCGGGAGCTGAAGCCCAACATTCAACCCGAGCAACAAGCGGCGCTGACACGGCGAAATCGGCCGAAAGCGTCTACCTGAACGAATTTGCAAATGAGCAGCTTTGCCGTCATTGCGCCTGCAATCACCTGCACCTATCTGCCCGGAAAAGCAGCCGCCCAGTATCGTTCGGATACAGCGCATGCTACTGAAAATGGGTTTGAACATGGCATTACTTTTGGGCGAAGTTTCTGAGAATCAAGATGCACCACCAATACGCGATCGACTTGCTCAACCTGCTGCTGCTGTTCAAAACTGGTGGGGAGTTGCCGTCTAACGAGTCTCCCTGCACCTCAGCCGTCGTGCTCGTGCTGGCGTTCGTGCTTGCTGCGCCTGAGGCAGATGTGCTTGAGGCCGAGGTGCTTGAAGTGGTGCTGGAGGTGGATTCCGTCGAGTCGCCCGTTGTGCTGGTCGCACTTTCTGATGTGCTGGCCCCCGATGTCGAAGTATTCGTTGCATTCTCAGTGTATGTGGTGGAGGCTTCGGAAGTAGTGGTGCTGGTGGCACACTCTGCTTCTGTGCACCCTTCCGATTCTGTCAATGAAGTGCACCCTCCAGTTCGGGAGCGCGATCTGGTGCCGTCTCCGCAAGTTTGGGAGCAAGAACCCCAGGATTCCCAGTCTTGACAGGGAGGCGGACAGTCTTCCATGAAACAAACGTCGGTTTCGTCGTAGAAGGTGCAACTGCCGGTTCTGGTACGGGACTGTGACCCCTGTCCGCATGTCACAGAGCAGTCGCTCCAAGAGGACCACACATTGCAAACAGCTGGTGCTGGTGAGGGACTCGTCCCCCAGTTCCACGCAGCTCCCACTTTCGTGGGCAAGTGGCTAGGGACCTCTATGATCACCGCACCCAACATGCCGGCAAGGACCCACCGGCAGTTCAGCATGCTGCTAGCAGCCGGCATGATCGGAAAGGCTGATCGCGCAAGTTGCGCGCCCTAGTCAACACTTCCTACTGCAAACTGTTGGAGCAAAGCCAAAGAGTTCACGGCATCGCATACTTCGCTTGAAGCTTGGCCTCGAAAGAAACACCTCTAAATAGCCTGCTATCCTGTGCAAAATCCAGGAAGGCTTGCCGTCCATAGCGCCAACATGCGCCAGCTACTGCGCAGCATCCGCTGCAGAGGCAAAGGCATCTTCGCCTGAAGCTTGAGCTTGTATCAAACACCGTGCCAGGAAGTGCGATTCTCACAGTGATCCACCTTCGCACACTGCGTCACGAGGGTGCCTGACCTCCGCTGGACGATGGATTTGTGACAAGCCCTTCAAAAATCATGTCTTCAACTATCCGTATGTTGCTGCGTTCCTGGACATACATCCTTCGGAAGGGCACTGCTTGGCAGGTTCTCTCAAGTTAGAAGACCCAGAAGGAGAAAGAGGCGAGATAGAGGTAGGGAGGGCCGGGAGGCAAGAGGAACCGATGCTCCAGGCTGGTAGAAAGATCCAGGCCAAGAGAATTACATGCGAAGGACGGCACACGGACAGAGAGGCCCGGCCGAAAAACTCAAAAACAGGACCTCGGAAGCAGCGAGCGGCAACAGAGGAGGACAATCGCTACTAGCCAGACGGATTTCTTTGCAAGCTAAGCACTCGACTCCGTCTGAAGAATCCTCCTGCCAATCGGCCTTGAACAAGGTGCCGTCAGCGTAGACCTCTGCTCTCTGAGGATTTAGCCCCTCTTGCATGTAAGCTTCTGCTCCTAAAAGTGAAGCGATCATAGGAGTGCACGAAGATGCCGCGGCCGTGCTTCCTTCCTGCCTTTCATCTTCGGCATGGTAAGTTTCTAGGCATGGCTGTCAAGGCAGTACGGCCTCGACGTTGCCCACCTAAGCCACAAAGGCTCCGTCGAATCGTCTCAACGATTGGCACAGCAAGGCACTTACGTACCAGTCTCCACTTGGCAGCGTGTGCATGGCGATGCCTGCTGGGGGCCTCGGAAAGCACTCTTGGGGAGTGCCGCATACGTTCTGCACCGCTCTGAGACTCAAGCGGATCGGAGCGCGTCGCATGATCCTGTTGGACGGATGGCGATCAGTGAGGCAGACAGAGAGAGTGAGAGAAGACAGAATTTACCCACCTCGAAACTCTCCCCAAGCAGCACCTCCATTTCTAAAGCATAGCTGCATGGGACATAGCTTTCCCCAAAACAGCGAGGCCCGAACACCGGCTTTTCCTAATCCAGAATACTTCAGCCTTGGACTCAGCGGAGGGCCACTTACACCACTCTACGACGATGACATGCCGGCGGCCAGCTAGCAGCGAGCATGAAATTGTGGCCCTCACGCAGTGGCCAGCTTCGATTCAAGCCAGAATCCTCACGCGGTGAGCAACTCGCTACGTGCTGCTCAGAACAGACTTTCTGGTCCAGCTTGTCGCTGATCACCATACTGGATGCCAGGGCCGTGTTCCAGACTCCTGTCGGCACAGTGCTAGCTCTCCAGAGCGCCCATCAGAGTCCCTCGAAAAGCGGCTCCCTTCCTTCTCTCTATGCTCTTTGCGGCTCGCGGGCACCCACCCACCGCGCCTCTGCATCTCGCCGACGTAGACCTTACTTCCAGTTGACGGAGAGAGAACGGAGAACGTTACCAATGTCACCGGCCCACCCTAACCCCGCTTGGTGCCTGAAATGCAGCATCCCACGCCCTCCTGCCCATGGCAACCCGGAACTTGACCACGGTTTTGATTCGCCAAGTTGGAACTGCCTAGAGAGGGAGCTTTCGTGATAGACCAAAAGCTGGCATGCATAAGCCCTCCCACCTGACCCAAGTAGTTCCCTTCTGTATGCACACCATCCATCACTCCAACCCCTGGCACTTGCATGAAAAGCAATCCAATCCAATCCCATCCATGCCATGCCATGCCATGCCATGCCATCCAACCATCCATCCATGCTATTCATAAAAAAAAAAAGCATGCCCACGCGCCATAGGCTGTCTGGCTTCCAAGAGTCACTGATGCTTGATTTCCGAACAACTCATGGGGATCAAGCGCAGCACTGATAAGCATGATTGCCTGATAGCTGACTCATCTTCAGCCGCGCTCCGTGTCCAAAAGATCTACTTTTCGAGTTCGAGTCGGTGAAGGTAAGCGAAGCAGGAAGCCCTCAACGGCAGAGGCCATGCAAACAACACTGCCGCGAAGCACCCGCCGCCAATGGCCTCTCAAGCTGCTACCGCACGATGAAGTCGCTCAAATACGAGTCCAATCGAATCGCCCAAGACTTCAACCCATGCTGTCTGTTCCTCTAATTCTCCCCATATGTGTTCGGTCCCCCAGCACTTACACAAACGCCCCTGATCGGTGCACCAGCATCATCAATGTACCCCATGCTTCTGCAACGAATGCTTATCCATTTTTGCTTAAATCCACTCTTGCCTGTCGCAGTTGCGCCTTGCAAGCATCGAACCCAAAACAGTGCCACATTGTTCAGGGCCAGTTCCATTTTTTGTTTGGGATGGAGGCGGGGGTTGTGGTTGGGAGGGGGGGGCAATGTTAACTCAGTTCACCACTCCTAGGCCTGGGCGGGTTAAGATCTTCTCGGGGACCCAGGCAATCACAAGAAGCAAAAAACAATGACGCAAAACCTCTCGGCCTAGAGCTACGGCGCAACTTGTCGGGCACCCCTTCGTAACCAGATTGGCTCTGAACTCTCAACGGCAATTCTAAGGCCTCCATCTTCCTCTCCATCTCGTTGCCTAGCAGCCTAGCTCATTGACATCTACACTGGGCCTCGGGCGTGCCCTTGTGACTGATTTTTCTGGCCGTCCTCGGCATCCATGGCGAAATTCTGAAGGGAAAAGCTATTGCGACCCCGTGCCGTCTGAGGACATCACGACGCAGAACCCGTATTCAAAGCGACCCGAAACTCTGCACCCGCTCACCTGGCCGAACACGAAGCGACAGTACAAAGCAGAAGTGAACTCGACTAAACTCGAACCCAGCCAGTTGACATGCACCACACTACTACAACAGTTGCTCAATGTCTCTGTTGACATGTGACATGTGTCGTGCACATGGACACCTCTTTTTGGCCAACCCTGGGTTTGTTGAGGCACATTCAAGCTTGCTTGCCCAGTTTTGGTGCTTCGCTGAGGCAGCTCGATGATCGATGTGAATAGCCCTTGTCACTTCATGATTCATGTGGGCCAAAGCGTGATGCACTCTCTAAGTGACGAAAATTGCGCGGCGAGCTGTTGGTTGGCCTCGCAGGGCTGCACAGCCACACCTGAAGCTGGCTTTTGCCACAGCCGCAGCTGGGACAAGAGACGAGTTTCTCGCCAGCCACATCCCACGGAGAAGCCCTGAGTCTTCTTCCCGGAGGCTTGCACGCCCTTCGAGGACGAGTCTGCCAAAAATGTGCAAGCAAGGCCAAGCAAGCAACAAGAAAATGATCAGAGGTTTGTGCGACGTAGGCCGGAACCCGAACGGATGGACTGTCACTCGCAAGAAGGCCCTTTCCACCGCAGAAGAAGCGCGTCACAAAGATGGAGTGGTCAATGTTGGAAGCTCAAACTCGGTCAGTCGAACGGTGGCCAGCGGCATTGGATGCTAGAAAAACGGGATGCACACTACATCCAGGTCTTGCTGCAATCCATACACGGAAGTCGCATGATGAAGATCAGGTCCCACGTAATTGAAGCACATTAACTTGCTACGCTAGGGGAAGCGGGTCATGAGCTTGCAAGGAGTCCGCAAGCTCCACATGATGGGTTTGAGCAGGTGGGGAGAACCACAACAACGATGGGCTCAGAATAAATTTCGGAACTTGACAAGTCCTGGGGAGGTGGAGCAGAAGCCTCTTGCGTGCGTCAGGCCGCATGCTTCCGGGACGGGGTCGTAGGGTGCACCAAGTCACGAATCAGCTTACGACGGTGGTCGGGCTGGGAGTCAGAACCAGCTGTCGGGATAGACAAAGCACAACAAGTTCGCAAGATTGGCCCCACAAAAAGCATCGCGCCACAGCAATTGGCCCACTCATTGTAGGTGTTCTATCGTTCTTCGGGAGGGAAAGCTACGACGGCCACGGAGGAAGAGTGTTCCAACAAACAGAACTAGTATTGCCAGCATCTGTTGCACACCAAATTCGTGCCCCTGCGTTGCACACAAGCACGACCATTCCCCCGTCCATCCCGAACTTTCTGCGCCCATGGTTTACATGGCTGCCCTTTGCATGCCGTGAACTGAAAGAAAAAAGTCTGACGACTCAGATCAAGGTCGCGTGCAGTGAGGTGGCTCTTCAGGCCTCCTGGTCTCTTGTTCCTGGAAAAATCTCATGTGGCAATGTCTCCTATTTTCCTGCAATGTCTCAGCAAGCCAGCAGGCGCCACTGAAGTGATAACACCATAGCCTTTGCCAAGCTTGGCAGGTATCAAATCAAGACTCGGGTCAGAACGGCGCAAACTTTGGGGCCGGTGCCATGAAGCTGCGAGCTCAGGAACTCGCCCACGTAGTGCTCCTGTCCGTGGAAGAAGCGAGGTCGAAGCGCCAATGACATACAGCAGCCACGTGAAGCATCGTGCTGCGGCATACATCTGTGGCAAGACTACCAATGCGATCTAAAACATGTTGATACCACATCCCAATTGCGGCCTCTTGCCCATCACTTTCCGAGCTGAGGAAAGTAACCTCGCGAAAAGCAACGCTCAAACACAACGGGTCAAGCCTGACTGCTGTAGCAGATCCTGTCAGAAGGAAAGCTGCAAATAACAGCTAGGTCCTGCTAGGTCCAGGACCGAACCAAAGCCTCCCGACGGACATCAAGGGGGTCGCTTCTTGCAGCATGTTCACCATGGCTGTGGACTGCTGTCCTTTACAGCGCGCATCAAGGCAAATCTCAGCTCCGGCCAGTTTCACCGGCCACGGATCCTTCGTGATCTTCGGAAGGCAAGAGTGGTGAAACCTACAACATAGGCATACGCTTCGTCAGGGGGGCCACTACAACTGAAGATACAAAAGTCTGAGAGCACAACGTGTCAAGTCAATTGAGTGCTGATGACTAGCCTATGATTTGATCGCATGCCTTACAGACGCAAAGAACCGGTTCTGACCGCACCTTCGGTGTTTAGAGCGTCAGTTCGTTCATCTAGGCTTTGCGTCAGAAAAGGACCTGGAATTGAGTCTTCTCCGTGCTGACTGCCAGGGTGCTCATCGTGTAGAATTGTCTCAATCGTCATCAAGCGGTTGTACATAGATTGGAAAAACCTTCGTTGCTCCTGGTTCATGAGGTGGGTAGTGAACATCACAGTCTGCAAGTCGATGCTAGTAGCAGCGCCTTTCATACGGACACACGCATTGGCAAAAGTTGTAGCATCTATCATTGGCTCTCCCTGCAACTCCACGAGCATCTTAAAGAAAGTCTCCGCATTCTTAATGTCGATGCCCCGGGTTTGGAGATATGAACGGAACTCGAAAGTCTCGACCAACTGACGGAACTCTTCCATTCCGATGCGCTCATCGTCGTCTGTTGGACGCATGCTCTTGAAGAGCCTGGCAAGCATTTTGCAATCCTCAAAGTCTTGCAACTGCTGTTCCAGAATGAGCATGTCCACATCTGGCTGCGCCAGCTTCAAAGCTTTTTCCACGAAGGTGCTGGTCACGATGTTCCACACCGAGATGAAGACAAAAGCAATGTAGACTAAGAATGCTGCTGGCATGACATCCCCTGTAAACTCCAAAGCCTTGTAGGGCTCGTTCCAGTCCACTCCAGAAGTTGACGACTGGAACAAAGTGACGACCGTGCGGAAAACACTGCGGAAGTATGTAAAGACGTACTCTTCCGCCTCTGGTGACATAGTTGTGCGCTGTTCCATGAGGTACTGCACAATCCCCTGCTGCAGCAGGAGCCCGAAGACATACATCACGAAGACAAGCATAATCACACACCACATGGCATTGATGAGAGAGCCCAGCACACAGTCCAACATCAGGCGTAGTTCGCTGAAGAACTTCAGCGTCCGAAAGACACGCAGGATCTTCACAATTTTGCACAGACGAATTAAGCGCCTTAGCTTGAAGCAAATCCGTTTTCATGAAAACGATTGAAGCAGGCTATTCTGTCCGCAAGCCTTCGCCAAAGAATAACGACCAATTAACAAGCCGAGCAGCAAAAAGCCCAAGTTCACGCTAGACGAACTTCCATCTGCGGCCTCCGCACCATCGTTTGATGCGGCTGCGGCTGCAACAGGTAGTAGGTCATAGACAAGCAAGTTTTCAATAATTGAGAAGACTACGAGGAAGAAGTCGAACCAGTTCCACGCCATCTCAGCATTCCAGAAGAAATAGATCTTGTGGACCATCAACTTCAGGAGAAGCTCAACCACGTAGAAGGATGCAAGCACCAGCTCGATTAAGTAGATATTGCTGTCGGTGTTAAGTGGCTGGTCAATGTTGCGCATCTCGAGATCTGTGGTGTACAGGATGAAAGCTGCATTCAACAAGATCACACTGGCTGCAGATATGCTGAAGACGGTGCTGTTCACGAAGCGTGCCAGACGTCCACGACGTTCCGGCTCTTCCAGGGAGCAGCAATTCTCCAAAAAGCTTGTCAACCACAGCACCGTCCTGGCCAACTGGCCGGAGCACCAACATCTGTACTCGTCTGCAGATGATGAAAAGTTCGTCCTGAGTATGTTGAGAACACTAGTCTGTAGATATGGATTCTCTCGATCTCGAATGCCGTTGATCGAGTAGCAGGGACGACTGTTGTCGGAAGGAACTTTGTGGACTCCCTTCTGCTGCTGGGACGGAAGCTCCAAGCCTGCTATGCCGGCCAAGCCTGCTCGTGACTTCTTGGTTGAGACTTTGTCCGAGGAGAGAGAAGCGGAGGTCACCGATCGCTTGGCATCGAAAGGATCAGAAATTGCATCAGAGCTTCTGCTCTGGCGGCTGCCAAACCGTAGCAGCCGTCGCTCCCCTGTCTCATGAATCACTGCAACCACAGGAATTTCAGCTGCCGAATCAGACAGGACATGAGATTCCTCCACTGACATGCGGTAGTCGTGCACACTGTCAGAGCCATTCTCAATGTCGATCCGGATTGCCTCTGGTTGTTCTTTCGCCCGCTGCACCTCTGTGGACAACTTGAATAGAAGAGCCTGCTCGTCCATCGCCAGCTTGATTAGATCCTGATGCATGGCCCTGCATTGCTGTAGTAAATCCGTGGAGCTCTCATCCTCTTCATGCGAGCCACTGCTCACGGTGAATCCTGGACACCATGTTGTCAGCGACATGGCAAAAGGCGCTACAGCGATTAGAGTCTCGCTTTTAGCCGCCCAACTGCTGCAACCCCTTGATGCTCTGCTTTCTTGACTTAGGGCGGCCTAGACCTGACCAATGCCGATGCCAGCATCTGCTGAATCTAGACGCAAAGGTGCCTCGCTGTAGACTGTCGGACAGGAACGCCAAGCAAGCATCTAAAGTAACATAAAGTGGCACAATGTGGCAACTCAGCATGCCAGGGTCGATCTGCGTGCCCAGTCGCAGAAACTGTCGAGGTCAGGTTTTCGAAGACTCACACCGTGTTTGCTCAAATTGTCTAATTATGCTGCAAGCTTGCCACATTTGTGGCATTCTTGCCGGAAAAGCCACAAAGATTTAAGCCTCTGGCTGTGAAACCCGGCTCTTGGCCGCTCCTGAAGCTGTACTTCAGAACCTTGGCAAAATCAAAGCCGGTGCCATGAGGAGGTGTCCTCACGTGCGGGCATCTGCGCACTGGGGCCACTCGGGAGGATGCCATTAGGGCCCCGGCTCACACACGGCTCTTCGAGTAGAATGGACTCAATGGTGGAAAGGCGACCATGCAATGACTGGAAGAATTTGCGCTGTTCTTTGTTCATGAGATGCGTGGTGAACATCACGGTCTGCAGATCAATGCTCGTTGCCGCTCCCTTCATGCGTACACAAGCATTGGCAAAAGTGCCTGCATCCAGTGTATTCTCGCCCTGCAGCTCGACGAGCATTTTGAAGAAGGTTTCCGCATTCTTGATGTCAATCCCCTTGGTTTGTAGGTACGACCTGAACTCATAGGTCTCAACCAAGCGTCCGAATTCCTTTATTCCGATGCGTCCGCTTCCATCATCGTCTTTGGGGCCCATGTTTTGGAAGAGCTTAGACAGCATCTTGCAGTCTTCAAAATCCTGAAGCTGCTGCTCCAAGATCAGCATATCCACATCAGGTTGGGCTAGCTTCAATGCTTTTTCCACAAAGGTGCTGGTTACGATGTTCCACACCGAAATGAAAACGAAGGCGACATATGCCAGATACAAGTTCGGCAACAGCTGCCCGGTGTTCTTCAGTGCTTGGTACGGCTCATTCCAGTCCACTCCAGAAGTTGACGACTGGAACAGCGTGATGATGGTGTCACCCACAGAGCGAAAGTAGTCCCTCAACTCACCCTCTGCCTTTGGGGTGACGTTCTCCTCCATGAAGTACTGCACGATTCCCTGCTGCAGCAACAAGCCGAAAACGTACATAACAAAAACCAGCAGGATGACGCACCACATTACGTTCATAAGCGAGCCCAGGACACAGTCCAACATCAAGCGAAGCTCGCTAAAGAATTTCAACGTTCGGAAGACCCGTAGGATCTTCACAATCTTGCAAAGGCGGATCAGACGCAAGAAGCCCAGGTTCACGCTAGAGGCCGCGTCTGACGAAACCTGTTGCCCTGGCAGCAAGCCGTGCACCAGGAGATTCTCGAAAATCGAAAAGACGACAAGCATGAAATCGAAGAGGTTCCATGCCATCTCAGAATTCCAGAAGTAATAGAGCTTGTGCACAGCCAGCTTGAGGATTACTTCCAGTACGTAGACGGAGGCCAGGAGCAGCTCAATAAGCTTCACATTCGCGTCCATTTCTACCAAAGGCTGATCGATGCTTTGCATCTCAAGATCTGTTGTGTACAAAATGAAGCAGGCATTCAGCAATATCACAGCCGTGGACAGTATGCCGAAGACTGTGCTGCTCACAAACTTGGCAAGGCAACCTTTGCGTTCTGGCTCTTCCAGCGACCACAGCCGCTCGAGGAGTACGGTCATGGAGAGGAGGCACTGGGCCAGCATGCTCGAACACCACCACCTATACTCTTCCTTCGAAGAGGAGAAGTTGGATCTTAGCATGTTGATCAAACCGTTGCGGACAACAGGTCGTCCAGCACCACTGATACCAACAATAGCATACTGCGGTTGAGCACTCTCGGATGGGATCCTGTCCAAACCTTTCTCCTTCAACTCGCGCAGACTTGCACGCCTTCGAGACTCACTTGAACCATGTGAGGCGCGCGACTCAACTTCTGGTAGGTCTCTTGGCAGGTCTACACACCTGTCATCTGCATGCCGGGAGGCCTGCAGAGACTCTTCTGCTTTCACCACAGGCTTCTGACCCACGACTCCTCTGGAGATTGGGTTGGCTGCCGTGGGGTCTGTTTCTTGCATCTGCTGGAGTTGAAAGCAGAGCCTGGAGAGCAACACCTCCTCGTCCCTTGCACATTTCATCAAATCTTGATGAGCCTTGCGGCATTGATGTAGAAGTGTGGTGGCCGCCTTGACATCTGACTCATCTGTACAAACGGCCATGGCTTGGTCACTACCGCAGACCTGTCTCGGACTCTGGGTCCAGCGATGTCGAGAGTGTGGCTGCTTGTCCGTCTATGGCCTGCATTTTTGTCAGCATGCATGGAACTGCATATCTATTTGGATCTCTTTTTGGGCCACCACGCTTCAGCCGACACACATCCCTGTGAAGCTCATGCAGGTGAAAGTGCATATGCTCATGCAGAGTGGAGCCGTGCAGAGCTTCAGATTTCAGGGCCTTGGAGCTCTCCGTGATGAAAATCTCCGACCTCAAGGTTTGCATAAAACCTTTGCCCAATCACTCAATCCGCCATTCCACCGCATGCCCTGACGAGTGCATCTCCCGCTGCATGCCAAGTGCTCGGCGTACACGAAAGGCCTCTCTTGCATGCAGTCATGTCCATTGCCAAACGTGCAATGCCAAACAAAAGCTGGGATGCGAGCTGGAGCCTGTCGTCACCGACACTCCCCAGCACCCCTCGACCTTGTGCGAAGTTGCTCCGGGCCCTATCTCTCTCTGACACTCTCCTGGTCAGCGAATTCTTCGAAACTGAGGACAGGACCATTCATCGATCCTTCTGACCAGGCGCCATCATAGACACTGCCTTGAGGCCTGGACAGCCGCTGCCCAGCCGTGGGAACAGTGACAACAAAACAACAGCTTGGGAATTTGCCAGACGAAGCGTCCAGCGCCATGGTACTCACCAAACCTGTTAAGCAGGTCATGGGATTGGAATAGATTCGACATCGGCATCGCACAAACAGCAGGCTTGCCTGAACTCGCCTTCATAACTGGCTGTGTTCGACCATTCTAAGAATCCTGAGATTGGTCCGGACTGCAGCTACTTCGGAAAGGAGCTTGACATGTCAATAATCAGTTGCAAATTGCAAGTCTTTTCCGCTTTCTCGGTCGCTGCGAGGCAACCAACTCGCAGCCACTACGCGGGGCTTCGCTCAACGGCAGCCTCGTTGAAACACATGTTGGACGATGACAACAGGAGACACCACCGGGTCTGGGGCATGCCAACCGGGAATTCTCATCGGTGGCGTGGATATGTGGCCGATCAGATAGCAGCCACCGCAGCCGGCCTCAAAAAAGGAATTCAGCGATAACACGTTCACGTTTGCTATCCCTACAGCAGCCCGCCTCGGGGCTGATAGGGGCACAGACTTCCCAAGCTGCACACCGTGGCTCGTTGAGACAGGTCTGACCGCGCAGCATCTGGATGTAAAACATAGAATGGCCGGACGGCACTACTAGATGGGGTGTCTTCTCAGACGACTTTATGTTTACAATGTCTGTTTCGCCACTCACAACCTCGGCAAATCCAAGCTACTAGAGAGCGCTACACAAGCAGGTACAAGACATCAACATCATCACAATCGTCACGATAGCAGCCTTCCTTCGGGAGCGTCGACCATGAGAATGGCTTTGCCAGTTTTTGGGTCGTGACGCTGTTCCAAGCCGGCGATTTTCGAAACGCTCGGAACCAAACCGAACCGGTTAAGCCAATTTATGATCGTCGTTGTCGACCAGGGCTTTCTAGCCAATTTCTTCCGGAAACAAAACGCTTGAAGGACCTAGCGAGCGTCAGCCAGTCTCGTTCCAAGATCAAGCGAGAGAATGTGCAATCTCTGAGCCCAGTTGTTTGTAAGGAGAGCTCGGGCTTCAAGTGGGGCGAGCAGCCAGCAAGCCAAAGCCGTAACCATAGTAGGCCTAACCATACGTAGTAGCAATACAAACCCATAGCGATAGTAGCCAGCAACCCATAACTCCAAACCGCTAGCAGCCAGTACCGTCTCGTCAACCGCTTCCGAGGCCCCCAACACAGCCTCTTAAGGTCTCGGCCCTCTGAAAGGACACTGCAACTGTTAGCTCTGGCGGGGCTTCTTTGTCTTCGCTTGATGGCGCTCAGGTTTGGCTTGCTGGCTGCTCGCCCCAGCTGAAGTGCGAACTCTAGTCGCAAACAAGAGTGCTCAGAGATGCAATGCTGTCAAGTCTTATTCGTGTCCGCCATCTTCTGAAAACGCTGCCGGCACTAGCACGAAGCCTCGATCAGACTGGGAAAGCGTTCTTTGTATCGCTGGCACAACTGCTGAATCACTCCAGGGTGGCCATAAGGAAAACCCGCAAGTTGTGGCAAAGTTCTTGCAGGGCGACAACGTGCCCGGCTAATCTTTTTTGAAGCAAGGGGCTGGCTAATCTTGCAAAGGCGAATCCACGGTGAATGCCCTCCAAGCATGCAATTGCACGTCCAGCAGTCGTTTTGTCAAAGTCCGAATTCGACGACGTGGATCTCGTTTTCTGATGCATCTCTTACGCCTCGTCAGAATCACCACATGCACGTCGTCAACAACTCTGTGTAGCGCATCAACCTCATTCTCTGCAAATACGATGCTATTCCGCATCTTCGCAACATGTGACACCTGCCAGGCATAGGTGCACCAACACTTCAAACAAACAAGCAGGCAGAGCAAACACCAAACACACTAACTAGCTGAAGATAGTGTTTCATGGTACTTCACTGGCAGTCCCTTTATGCCTGCCGGCACATGTCCGGATCCAATGCCAGGGGATCACCAAGCAAGTGGTCCCCTCGGTTACATCGAGGTGCAAATTTCTGCCCTGGCTAAGGAAACACTTCACCCTCTCCCGAGAGGGAAACTGATTGCCGCATATGGGAAGCCCTTATCACGAGGGTCCTCTAGCCTGCAGCACGCAAGTTCGGCAGACGCAACAGGCATGAGCAGAACTCAGAACTGGGATCCTTGCCCGAGCGAATTCGGCTTGACCTCTGCCAGGGCGACGCAGCCGAGACTGAAGTTGCAGTGGAGCTGAGCGATTGGCTTGCGGTGCAGACTCCTCGCACGAGTGGCAAGCACAGTCGGTAGTGACTGCAAACACACCGAGCCCGGGGCAGCAGAGACCCTGGCAAGACCAAAAACGTCCTGCGCGAACAAAGATAAATGTCAGCTCGAGGCTGATGAAACCGCGTGTGAAATTGCACGCACGACTTTCATCGAAAACGACCCCAACAGCCCCGACACACACACACACACGGAGACGGTGGATGTAATTTGTGATACAAGCCTTTCAACCGCTATCTTTCCAATTCCAGATTCCAGAATGCCTGGGTGTGTCGCCTGAACCTGACGTTGTAGTATCGACATGCCAGGTTTATGGCTTGGTTTGGCTGCTATTCCCTATGCAGGTACGTCGACGTGGCGTCCCAAGTCCATATCACAGGAAAGCAGAAAGGTCTTCGTTAGTGCCAGCTTTCTGGAATCCCCTGGCACCCCTTGCATCTGCACAAAACTGCTTCCAAGATTTAAATCCTTACTTAGAATCAGGGTTTCCACACACCCACACCCCATTCGGGGGGAGATGGGCACTTGTCAGGAACTCGTCGTTCCTTGTGATTTTGACAGAACATGTTGCACCAGTTGGAACGCAGGGCGAAACCTGCGACAGGGTTTGTCCGAAGTCGATTTATGGCTTTGTTCTGTCAAAAAGTTTAGGATGAGCTCCGCACGTCCGGGGATAAAGAACATGTCGTCAAGCTGGTTGGTGGCCTGTAATCAATCGACTGGTGAACAGCTTTTTTGGGCATGGAATAGCCTTCAAAATGTTTCCGTCCTCAGCATGAAAGATGGACCGAAGGGGCTTCCTAGGAAAGATCCCTGGAGGTTGTTCACGTGACGGCGACCTTGGTGCTTCATCGCCGATGATTGGATCTGATGAAGAACTCGCTGAGGACAATTGCTGCGGCTTTGTGGTAGTCGGCAAATGCACTGTATGAATGTCATTGGATGTCGAACCTGATGAAAAACTTCCTGCCACGTCTAATGTGTCTGGCAAATGAGATAGGATCCCCGGAAATCGCAATTGATGTAGTGCCTGACTGTGATTCCGGATAATTGATGACAAAATCCGCTTCATCGTCAGACTCTGTCAGTAAATCT
Source organism: Symbiodinium necroappetens (assembly GCA_905231915.1). Taxonomy (NCBI): domain Eukaryota; class Dinophyceae; order Suessiales; family Symbiodiniaceae; genus Symbiodinium; species Symbiodinium necroappetens. The sequence continues at coordinate 13,064 of CAJNJA010021586.1, read as the reverse complement.
GAATCAGGGTCTGGGCCTGGCTGCGCGCACAGCAAGCCTAAGTCGAAATTCTCCTTCACCGGGGAACATGTCAAGATCGTCGGAAGCCATGGTACCTAATGCAGTGTTGCATCTACGTACCTGAGCCGACCTGAGACAAGGCTCAACGATGACCTGGCACACTCATGTGGATGTGAATGCGGGCTGACCTGATTTTGACTCCGAGTCACCCGTCACCCGTCATGATAGTCTGGATATGTCTCCCTACTTGTTCCAGTCGGAAGCACTTCAGCTGAAGTTTCTTCCCCATCACTTCTTTGATCCGCTACTGTAGTATGCTCTTCATGTGATCGACCAGATTTGAATAATCGCACCCGAGATGTAGTCTGAGCGGTTGCCCTCTCGCGCAGCGATCTGGAGGTATTTGGACCTCCACTCGTGCTTCTGCCGCGGTTCTCTTCATGGCAGCTCGCTATATGCAAGAGAGGGAGAGAGAAGCTGGAACCTGCATAATGAAAGGACCTACAAAGAATAACATGAGACATATGAACAGTCTGCAAGCGCGTGAAGCTTCCGTCCTGCCTGATCCGATATATAGCGAGCATTATGGTGTGTGTTTGCATGTGAACTGCGACGGAATTCCTGCGGGCACCTGAATTTTAGTTCGAAGTGACATCAGCTACGGTGATCATACGCCGACTCATCATGTAAGAAGCAGTGATGGGGTCCTTGCCAACGGTGTCATCATTCTTCGGTGAAGGAGTGGCTGTGAAAACAGCACCGACTTGAACACATCTCGCACAGTCGGTTGCACTTGATTGGTCCATCGATGAAGCGCAGTCTGCGGTTCAGAACGTCCCACACATGCCATAGAAGTTCTCGAAGCTGAGATGTGGAACACTGTGTTACATGCCAGCGAGCGTCATCCATCATCTGAGGGTCCATGATTCCTCTAATAATCTTGGGTGCCTTCATATGGTATATGCTGCGTCAACAAAGCAGCCATAAGATGACCTGACATGACATGGACATCTTTACATAGAATTCGGCCAGTCACCTGCTCTGCTACATCTCGGTGCGCGGCGCTTTTCCTGATTATTAAAGGTGCAAGCGACGAATGTAGGTCTTTAAAGCCGGCAAACTGAAACCTCTCTGCAGGTAGAGTTCACTTAAGTCCTCCACCCGTGGTCGGACCAACCTCTACGGTCTAGTGTGGCGCTTGATGCTGAGAGCTCTGGCTGCAACCTGATAGTGCCGCCGCGGGTGGACCACGGACTTCCAGGATCTGGGTGCCGTGACATCTTATGCTGTTGGTGCCCTGCACCGTCGAGGCGATCGATCCTAAAAATTCTTCCCTGATGCATGTTCTAGTTCAATGGGGAGCCCGCAGAAATCAAGCTGAAGAGCAAGACGCACCCAATCATCTGCAAATTTAGAATGACGTAGGAAGAAGCCTCTGTTGTCCGCATATGGAAGGTCTCGAAGCTGGCTGCGAAAACTGCAAAGAGAGAAATATTCTTGCTCGGCTGCAACCAACGCACAAAGCACTGGTGCGAGGCGTGATCTCACGCTGACGCCTTGAATCTGTCGAGTCGATGAGTGATGTTTCCTACTTTAAAGTAGGAAGACTGTAACACGACAAATTGCGTGAGCTCCATGCCATGTTTTGCCTGTAAAGTCGCAAAGCATCTGTCCTGGAGTTCCGAAACCGCTGTTTTCCTTTGAAGATCCGGAGGTCCTTCGTGCCAGCTCTCCAATCGACTTGACGCGCACGGCTGCCCAGGTCCTGATTGAAATGTTCTTGCAGCATCCAAAGCAAGGACTGAAGAGACGAACAAATCCTCTCATGAGGAACTGAATTGAAGAATCCGATGAGGTCTTGTTTCACCAACAACTGTTATTATACGTCCTGGGGATGGAAAGCTTGAACGTTGGTCCAAGCCTGCTTCAGAGCAGCAGTCACCGAGTTGATGTTGTAAGTAGCACCATTCGGAAAGACAGATGGGTTTGCATCAACGTGAATAATGCTGCAGCTAAAAGGGAGCTGGCCTTGGTGTGCCAGCATCTCGTGTAGGCCAGCGTAGGCAATGATCGGACTCGTTTTCATGAACTGTTTGGATCCTTGAGGTAGGATTCTGGGCATTCGGGAGACTGACGCAGGTCAGGGTGAAGCTGAACGAAGTCCTGATGAAGGTGACGTAGAATGATTGCCGCCCCATTCTGACAGGGCGGACCTGTCTTCGAATGTTCGGAGTAGCCGAACATGCTAGTGTTTCGGATAGCAAAGGAACAGCGAATTGGGAAGGTGATCCGCGGGTCCTCGTATCAAGTCCTGCATCGGTCGCAGCTCCTGTTCAATCAGGGGTATCGTCCATGCAAGTCGATCAGAACGTTGGCATGCTACTTCACGGTTGTCCCACTGTCACAAACCCAGTCCAGTAGCTGAAGCTCCAACCTGCGTGGCAGCTTCCAACGTCTCACCCAACCCTGTATGGCTTGGGTCGTTCTGTGAACCCGAACCTTTCGTGAAAAAACGCAGTGTTTGCCAGGTTTCCTGATGCCAACGCACCTGTCGGACTGATGTCTCTAGCTTGGGTTTAAGCTCTACCAGGATAAGCCGGATAAGCAGGCGGCTACAAGCGTTCGGCGCCGGCTGAGTGGCGCGCGACATCAATGTTGCACCAACATGTGGGCTACCGGGCCCTTTCTATTGAACAGCGAGCGCAGCACAAAGCAAGTGAGCTGGCAAACAACACCCGCGTCAGTCAGAGGTTCAGCGAAATCGTAAATGACTAAACAAAACTGTCCAATTGTTATAACAACCGGGGTCCGGATCGTTTAAGCGTTGTAGCAGAGAATGCCCCGGGTAGTCCAGAATCTGTAACGGAGAGGTTTCCGTCTATCCCCAAACGTGTAACAAAGAGGGCCCCCGGGCAAACCAGAATCTATCGCGGAGAGGTTTTTCGTTGATGCCCGAATCTGTAACGGAGCGGGTCCCGGATCTTCCAAAAGTTGTAACAGAGGGGGCCCCGGGAGAGGGCCTGGGCTATTCCCAAATCTGTAACGGAGAGGGTCCCGGATCTTCCAAAAGCTGTAACAGAGAGGGCCCCGGGTAGCCCCCAATCATTGTAACGGAGAAGACCTGGGCCCGAACTTTTCCTGCATAGCAGAGATGTCCGTAACATGGCACAGCTAAGACCCAATCTCTAGCTGCACACATGAGATGTCCAAATCAGACGGTGACTTTCGGGTTGCTCTCCTGAAATCTCAAACATCTGCATTCGGGGGTCCTATGACTCGTCCAATTCCGAAGAAAGTCTCTGTAACTGAATACATGTACAGAGATTGGCTGCCGCCGTCTGAAAACCATTGGGCAAGTGCAAAGGCGGAAAGTTGCACCTTTCCTGACGAATGAGAAAACGAATAATCCACTTGACCTCCGATCTTAAACTGTGAGCAGTTGGTGGCAGCATTATGGGAATGTTGCTCGGAGAAAGAGCACCTTGGCGAAGTTCTACTGTCTTGCGAAGAATGTTCTTCGCTCTGGTCTGCCATGGTTGGTCCAGGAACTTCAGCAATCTAGTTCGAAGAAACAGGCTTGACACATCTGTCTCCCGAGAACGTAGCTGCTTTGTAAAGTGAAGTGAAAAGCCTGGTGTGGTCCTGAAGTAGCACAGTGCTGCGATGTCGATACCTGGCGTGTCGTTGAGCTCCTAGAACGGACCGATTGCCTGGGTTCGAATGCGGAAGCACAAGCCGCCTTACATTTAACCGAAGTTGTTCCCGTGGTGCATTCAGACTTGGCTGATAAAGTCGAATCAACGCAGCTTCCATCGCAGCCAACCGATCCTGAGTGTCGGGGATGCTGGGTGACACCGATGCCTTGGTAAAAATTGCCTTGGTGTGCCCAGAGCTTCAAGGCAGGTTCATAGCAGGCTACCCGATTTCGACGTAGCTGGATGAACTTCCTGCGTCTAGACAGCTCTCTCCGATGCGTAGACTGTCCTGTGGATCCAACATACAACAGTGTAAATGTGGCGATGCCGGTGCGAGAACATCGAGAGTACACTACCGATTCCCGTGAATAACACTCCCATGGGAATCAAACGGAACTTTGCAGTCCTGAATGAGCTTTCTGAGTTTGTCAGAAAAGTTTGTGGAAAAGAAGCCACGCGGGAAGCACTAGCTGCTTGTACAAAAGCCGAGCACGTATCCATAAAAAGCGATCCGAGATGCGATGAGGTGGTGAGCGGAAGAATCAAAGAGAGCCATCTGAAAAAAAGGCTTGTAAAAACCTGACCAGTTGAGCAGGAGACACTGTGTTGACAAACTCTCTGGTGCGACGTGGTGCTCTGGTCTCTGACGGTGGCCTGAGTCACTCCTGTGCCAATACATAACATGTCGCAATCAACTGTGCCAGCGATTTCTCTCCGATCTTGGTTGCAGCAAGCACTGAAGTCCCTATCCGATAGCAACGGCATCAATTGCAGGTCGGTTTCCTGCTTCCAGCCGACTAAGAGCTGCAGTCAACTCATCACTCGCATTTGAGAACCTTAGTCATCTTGTCTTTCCGACCTTGGTGGGGATCCACTTGTTGATCGTCCCGACCTTGAAGTTGTCAAGCTTGCAATATTCCAGAAACGGTTGTTCCTGCTGTCTCTCAAAACTTTGAACTGTCTCCAAAGGGTCGGCGAAATCGGGTTCTTCACCTAGGTCGCCGGGGGACATTGGTGGGGAAAGGTCCTGAGCAATGGCGGCTTCGCCATCCACGTCTTCGGGGAGCTGGCTGTTTTTCGTCGGTGATTCCGCTTTTCTTTGAGTGCCAGTACTGCTCGAGACTGCGAACTGGCATGGGTGATGGGGGGGATGGGGGGGGTTGAGTTGTGGTAATTGTGGTAGAGTTGGGTGTGTGGGTTGTGTTGTTGTTGGTCTGGGTGTCGCACCGTGTTGCGGTAATGTAGGTGTGCTGTTTGTTGGTTGGTTGAGCGTGTGTTGGGGTGGGGAAGGTGGGAACGTGGCGGGTGCGTGGTGATGTATGGGTGGGTGAGGGGAAATCATGGTATGAAACCGAATTGAGTGCGGCAGTGGCGTTGCCGAGCGGGGGCGCATACTGTTGATGACCGTGCCCATCATGCCTCTGGGCGGTGTCATGTTCCACCTGTTGTGCGGTGGCTGACCGGCTGACCTTGTTGGCTCATCTCTGTCGGCTGTGACAAAAGCTAAAACAAAGCCAATCGCCTTGGCTGCATGTGAATTCTGAATTCCCAAACATGTTACATACCAATGCAACATGGTATAAGTCGCCAGCAGACTCTCACGATTGCGTTCCTGGCCCAAAACGCATTTGTTGCGGGGCGGAGACGTTGCTGCAGGGTATCGGAGATTTAAGGAAGATGGAGCAACATAAAACCTAATGCAACACGATTTGAGGCTCAACAAAACTCAGGCCACCAATCCAATACCCACTATAGAGAAATGTCCTACGTGCCACCCCCACTTATCGAGGGTGCATACGATGCCTTTTTGGCCCGTAATGAAGGCTTCACGCCACGTGTCTCTGTAGTCTATCTTGTCATGCTGTAAACGAGACCTGATCACTCCAAACCATCAGCACGCCCTGTAGTCCTTTGCTGCAGCAGGTTGCGTTGTCCGCCACAATATGAAGTGTGTGTTCCTCGAGCTGGCCCGGTGTGGCTGATCCGTGGACCACGGCTGCTGGAATCTCAGCGTGATTGGCCGCAAATGTTCCCTAGATGCTCGTGGGCTGGATCAGGTCCCCCAACAAAATGCCGCTGGTTGCTTGCATGTCTGTGCCGTGGCAGCACACATAGTCGTATGTGGGTCCCGGTGGTATGTCTGCTGGGTATCCGAAAGGAAGCCGAACCGCACCCTTCCAGGGCACGTACAAGATGGTGTGCACCCATCGGAAATGTCCAAAACGGCAACATTAAGCTCCGGGCATGCCTCGCGTGTTCCGGAGGCACATATGGCATTTTCTAGCCAGTTTTATCGTTGAGCTTGATGATCGTGTTCTCAGCTATCTCAACAAGTGCCTGTGCAAGCTTGTTGGATTCTGCGAGATCCGCGGCATTGGTGTGACTCTGTCTTGTGGCCTGATCTCCACATACGGTGTGATGAGGATCTGTGGTAGCCGCCGGTCGGTCCGTATGTCGCTTTTGGACCACGATGATTGTCGGGGCATGTCGGGGCTGCTTCCGATCCGCGATGCTCTGTGTTTGCCCCCGTTCCTGTGTGGGATTTTCCGTCTCCTGACTCAGTGGACGGGGCTTATGGGCCGGCTGGATGGGCTGGTGGATTGGTTGTGGCTGCGGCATCTGACATGCTGGTGTCTCGCTGGCGTCGTCTGTCATGTCTGGTGGAGTGGCGGCGCTGTCTGCTGCGGCTGCGTGACTCCATTCGCCGGTGTGGCTGTGATGTGGTATTCTTAGTCTCTGGCGGTGGGGCATTGGTCACTGCAGGCTGTCCGGTAACAACTGCTGTGGCCTAACTGCAGCTTGGGTCTGCGTTGCTGGTGGTGGTGGTGGTGGTGGTGGCGGTGGTGGTGGTGGTGTCTCTGATAGCGCAATGTTAGTTAGTGGTGGTCCGGTGGGTGTTGCTTGTGGTGGTGGTGGTGCTGGTGGTGGTGCAGCTTTGGTGCGTGGTGGCCCGGTGGGAGCTTGTGTTGCTTGTGGCACAACCTGTGGTTTTAGTGTAGGTTGTCTGGAATGCAAAGTGAATTGTGTGGCCTGGGTTGGTTGTGTGTCAGCCCTAAAGCCCAAAGAGTCAACCCAATATCTGGTTCTTGGCCAGCTACCCCGCAGGGCCACCACGGCGCCATGACAGAAAGCCGTTAACAAGGGACCTTATGCACACACTGTGTGATTTCGGCAAAAGCTAGAGGAAAGCAGAGAAGAGGGGTGGGCGGGGTTGTTGTTAGTTGTTGTCCACTCAGAACGGTTGCTGAAAAAAAACGAATCTGGACACCACAGGGGGCTGTCCT
>CAJNJA010021575.1:17505-33866 GCA_905231915.1 Symbiodinium necroappetens | reverse complement strand
AGTAACCCACTATTTAGGTAGCTGGAGCCCTAGGAATAGCTAGACATGTTGTTCCTAAACCGTCTTCATTTGTTTTACGCTTACTGTCAATTGCAACTACTACTGTCGTTCTTTCTCGTTGGCTCTTAGAACTTTAACTTTTTGGGTTTCGATATGAACTACAATAAGTAGGCTAAACGTTTAACTCGTAGGAGGGGTTCAGAAGTCAGCCAAGATTAAAACACAGTTCTAATGAATTAGGTTCCCAAATGATGCGAACAAATGGTACAAAGTCTATGGTACCTGCTTTGAGCTGGTTCGCGTGCCCGGAAAATGCGCTCCTGTCCATAAAATTTCAGAGGATAGAAATGCCTGGTTCCATGCCTCAAAGCCCTCACCAGTTTAGTTTGTTAGCACATTGGGAGCTGTGTACATGTTTGTTTTTTTTGCTGGGCTGTATTGGGAAGCCGCTTGAAAAAGTCTAGGGTTCCGTACATTCCCTACACCCTAAACCTCTTGCATTCAGAGGAGCCGAATTTCATCTACAAGTGCTTCGGCATTGCATTGGCCTGCCCGGGCGGCGAGCCCGGCACTTGCGCCGAAGGCTGCGAAGCTGGCTTCGAACTTTCAAATAGGGTTTAGGGATTCCAACCTTCCATGTGCTATCCGCAAAGGCTCAAAACTGCTCAAAACCCTTATCAGATAGCATGGCCTATGGACCCAGACCCTATATAGAGCCTTTAACGGTCAGAGATCCAATCTTGTTCTTTTGGTGCTTTTCGGACATCACTCGACGCTTAAAGTCACGAGGCTTACAGCCATTTCTTTCTGTTGCTGGTGCCAACCTAACCCCTCACGCCTAAACTTTAAACCCCAAACCCGAAACCCTACACTCCTAAACCCTAAACCAAGAGCTCTAAACTCCTAAACCCTAAACCCTAAGGCACAAAGCCCCGACGCAGGACGTGATCCCAGCAGCATCGCGTGCGGAAGCTGCCTGCCAGGCATGCGGTTCAAGGCCCGCAGGGTCTGGGTCTCGGTGTCAGTAGCTGTATAGGGTAAAGTTTAGGGTTTCGGGTTTAGGGTTTCGGGTTTCAGTGTTTACAGCTTCTCGAACCCCTGACTTCCAGGTGATCTGATGATCCTAATACTAGGTATCCACGTGCAATAGCCTTTAATTTCCCTGAATGTTCAAAATAGAGCTTTACTTTACTGTGATTGTAAATAAATTTTGGGGACTGTTGAAACCGACACCTTGTAACCTAGTAGTGGGTTCTATCTGAGACCTGTTGGGGGGATCCTGCAAGCACTCACAAAATTTCGAGTTTCCGGGGACCGGAGGATCCTGGTGCCTTACCTGTGACCCCAAACCCTACAAAATAGTAGGTTATGACCCCTTAATCATAGGGTCTAACCCTTAAAACGGTAGGTTTTTGGATTCCCAGGTAGGGGTGGTAAGTAGTCGAGCATCTCGCAGCGAAACCCTAAACCCCAAACCCCAAACCCTAAACCCTGAACCCTATACCCTAACCGTGGAGGATGGCGTTGTTTGCCGAACACCGGAGCAACGCCTCCGCCCCACCACGTGCAGCTTAGAGTTTCCCATGGCGCTCTGAAGAAACCTCGATATGGTACCTTGAGGGTTCCCCAACATTTCTTAGTAGCGACCTCTTAGGATTGAGAGCATGATGGGTCATAAGATTTTGCTCTGGACGCTCTGCACCCAGCTCCCAAACTCTTTCCAAGGTGCTCCTGTGCCACTTAAAGATGCTACACCTTATAGGTTTGGTTTTCCTCCCATCCTCAGCAGAGTCAGCAGAGCTTCTGACTGCCAAGACAAGTGTTCCAGACACTTGCGACAAGAGTCTCTCAAGTTTTGCGACACGCCGGTTTCCTAGTCACCGCTGCTGAGACCCCAAAGTATGCCCTAAACTTTGCTTTTCCCTGAGACCTAAACCATTATCCCTCACCTTCCTGATTTCGGGTCTTTGGTCTGGGTGGGTGGAGGCTTCTAAGGGTCCCGGACTAAGAGTCCAAGATGAGCTTGCTTGGGCAGAGGTCTTAAGTTGTCAAGGTTCAAGCGTATATAGGGTTTAGGGTTTAGGGTTTGGGAAAAGGTGACGACGACGACGACATGGCGACTGCGACTGACATCGCTACCACGGCCTTTCCGGTACAACTGCTGCCACCGTCACCACTCCTTCCACGACTGCTACTGTTAGTGTGGCACTGCGGTACTCTGTACCAGCAGATTTGAACCAGAGCCTTGTACTGTGTTGGACAAACATTATGGCATTCGTAGTTTCAGCCCGCGCACACACACACACACGCACTGCGAAAGAGCGTGGGAGACTTTGTGCGAGGAGAGTCTGTTGAAAAAGGGTGTGTCGGTGGTTGAGGGAATGTGACCAACGAAATCCGAAAGCACGCTGGCAAGCACTTCCACTCGACCAAGTGCAGGCGGCGAACACTCACATGCAACCGCGTCGTGTGTTGGTGCGCATCAGTCTACAGCTTGCAGCTGCAAGTGTTGCGTGTGGTGCGGCAGTGTCGCGCTTGAAGGGTCCCTGCCAGGGTCCTTTCCCACACCATTGTGCGCTGGTCCAACTGTGCGCCTAGAGGGCACCGCGAAGCTGTGCCATTGACAAGTGTAGTGTGTGTTACTCTTAACCCTTCTTCCTTGTATCGTTTAGTGTAGGAGCCTCAACAATTGCTAAATATTATTCTTTAGAGCTCCGCATTGTTTTTATAAGCACATAATCTCCCAAACCCTTATTATAAACATTAAGCCCCTTTTATTCGTGGGTTTCTTTTCTGCCACCCCGTCCTGAAAGGCGCGAGTCTTTAAACTCGAATCCTCGAAGCTGACTCTGCCTAAAGGTTCATGGAACGTAGTAACTAGGGTTCTAAATAAGTTAACTAACTATGCTTATATCTCCAGTTACGGTGCTTACAACTGTATTTGCTACGTCCCATGAGCCTCCAAGTGCAGGATAGCACCTGCACGAAGTGTGCAGCCGGCGACACACTCTTTACAGCATTCGTGGCTTGCAGCGTTATGCTTGTAGGCCCTAGGATTCGGAGGTTCAGCATGTTTGGGTCCGGTGAAAGCTTGCACCCATCAACATCCGAGAATACCAGATTTCGTGGTTGCTTGATCCCATCTTCAGGATGCCACAGAGCCGACAACAGTCAGCTAAGCTTTTTACATTTTAGGGGTTCCTTATGGGGACCACTAAACCCTAAAATCCCCAAACCTTCAAGCCCTTCATCCCCAAACTCTTCGCCACAATCCTGTAGAGAAGCTGCCACTTCTATGGTTAGGGTTTCAAACCCGAAGGGGGTCCGGCAGTCGAGGAGGGTTTAGGGTTTAGGGGATCTAGGTACTTCAGGAGTTTGGGGTTGGGGTAGTCTTACTTCTGCATGCGCCGCCTGGAAGCATTACTTTTCGGAGCTTCAGCTGCGTGCCTTCTCCGTGCAGTTTAAATGAAACTGTTTGCCCACGTGAAATGAAGCTGATGTTCCCAAATCTGCCGCGTGCCAAAGCCTTCAAGTCCTGGTTCCTAAAGCATCCAAAGCCAAGCCAGCGTTTCACCGGGATTGTCGATTTCGGTCATGGGGCCACGTGCCTAACGAAGAACACACTTTGACTGGAGAGGAGGAGGGACCCCAAGCATTGTCCCAGGGTGTAGAGTTTAAGGGACTCGTGTTTCAGAGTTAGGGGCCTAGGGTCTGGGTCTACCAAGTCAAGGTCTTCCTGTGCACCGTTTGCGTGCTGCTCTGCATGTACCTAATCTGGGTGCGGCGCAGCTCAAGGACTCCGCAACGGTTTAGGGCTGGCTTCGGGTGTTTGTTTCTAATGAGGCTTACGGGGTTTTAGGGTTTCTTGACAGGGGCTTACAGGGTTTTTGGGGGAAGTTCCTGGTATGCGTTTGTTCCTTGAGAAAGGTTCGGGGTTCAAGGGCTATGGGTCAGGGTCTCAGACTCACGGGCTCTAAAAGTCAGGGTGGTCGCGTCTTGGCTTGCTTATTGAGCTCTTCCCCTAAACCCTAAACCCTAAACCCCTAAACCCTAAACCCTAAACCCTAAACCCCTAAACCCCTAAACCCCTAAACCCCAAACCCTTGCAGTTAGGATAGCTATGTACGAGGCCGGCTTATCGGCCAGCTTACCATGACCTCCGGTCCTCCAGATCCGGCTCATCGGTTTGGATTGGTTTTAAGGGTTTAGGGTTTAAAGTTTAGGGTTTAGGGTTTAGGGAACAGGGTTCAGGGTTTAGGGTTTAGGGTTTTGAGGTAGGCAAAGGTTCAACCGTCTTCCCAAGTGCTGTGCTCTCTTGGTACTTGAAGTGTCGCCCGTGACCGGTGATACCGCTGACTGCTGCTGGCGGGCTGCTGCACGGCATGATCATTACCCGGGTATCGTAGAGCTCCTTCAGATACTGAAGAAGCACGAGGACGATGAACTTCTACACCTGTTGCTCTAAGTACTGCTAGCCTGCGTAGTCCTCTATGAGTGCTTGCAGGTCGCTCCATGCAATTCAAACCTCCAGCACGCTCTGTGGGATGAGTGTTTTACGACGAGAAAGAATACCACTCGCAGTAATTACCGCTACCACTGCCACTGCCAGTACCACTTCGACGACTGGATGCTAATTCCACTGCGAAGGCTATTGCTACTGCAGCTGCTAGTACTACCACTACGCAACGACGACGACGAACTCCTACTCCTGCTCCTATTTGTAATTCTGTGACTACTACCTACCTACCTACCTACCTGCCTGCCTGCCTACCTGCCTACCTACCTACCTACCTACCTACCCACCTACCTACCTACCTCCCTGCCTACCTACCTACCTACCTACCTACCTACCTACCTACCTACCTACCTACCTACCACTGCTACTACTACTACTACTACCACCACTACCACTACCACTACCACTACCACTACTACTACTACTACTACTACTACTACTACTCCTAGTACAGGAGCATTGAAGTTACTCAGGGTTCTGGTGTGGAGCACCGTGCAAGGACTGGCTATCCGGGGCATGTTCTAATCACAGCTCTGGCACTCGGACAGTTTGTTCCTTGGACTGCCCATGGAGTTAACACGGTTTCGGGTCTTGAGTTTCGGGGCTGTGGGTTTAGGGTTAGGGACTCCATGGCCTAGACCCCGAAGCAGTAGGTCACCGTGGCACGAGACTGTTTCGGAAGGGTTTGAGAATCATCCGGCAGAATCCGAAGCTGCCTAGACTCTACTGGGCTGTCACTATGGTCAGGGTTGTGGGTTTAGGGTTTAGGGAAACGGGGACCCCAAACAAATCGAGCTCACAGTTTGCAAGCCGCTGTTCTGCCTAGCCATACTGTAAGGGCATGTGAAGCTATCCTATCCTACAAAATGGTCCGCTGAAGTGAAGTACCCCGAGCCAAAAACCTGAAAGCCCTATCCTATATAGAACAATGTTAAACCCTAAATCCGAAAAAATGCACTGATTCCTAGACCCTAAGCCCCAGACCCCGACTACCCCAATCCCTAAACCGTGGAGAACGGCTCATTTCGCAGCTTCTTCGACCCGAAAATCGAGCCAAGAACCCGGAACTCAACGAAGGGGGCTCAGCTTATGGGGCGTATAGGGATTATAGGGATTATAGGGGTTATAGTGCTTATAGAGCTTATAAGGCTTAGGTGTTTGGGATTTTGGGCTTTTTGATTTAGGGCTGAGGATTCTCAGGTGTTGTTGTTCGCATTTGATCCCCTCCGTCTCATTGCAACAGAGGAACTTCCCCAACCCCCAACTCTTGAGATCCCTGCGCCCCAAAAAAGCCGGAAGCCGAAAATCCCAAAACCTTTGAGAACCCCTAAACTTTACGAGCCTGTGGGACTTTTCCTAGGGGCTATAGATCTTTCATGATGGAGTTCCCAGTGCAGGGCTCTGGTTTGACCTGCCTGACTGCCTTAGGGTCTCATATATTTATTCTGCGATATTTGGCACTCACGAGCCCACGTGCATCCGCCCATGGCGCTCCCAAGAAAGGTCACTGCATTCCAGCAGCTCTTGGTCATCCAGCAGTTTGAGATCGTTTGGGGCGAACCCTTCCAGAGCAACCTGGGTACAACTTTGGGGCAGGGATTCCAATAGATAGAGGGTCCAGGTGTCGCATCACAGCAAGAGCAGCAGGAGTAGTAGCATTCGACCTCAAAGTGGTCGTAGCCGCAGTCGAAGTCGTAAACACAGTCCCAGCCCAGCTACAGTCGCGGTAGTCGTAGTAGTCGTAGTAGTCGCAGTCGTGTCCGTAGCTGTAGTCGCAGTCGTCGTCGTCGTCGTCGTCGTAGAAGTAGTAGTAGCAGTAGCAGCAGCAGCAGCAGCAGCAGCAGTAGCAGCAGTAGTCAGTAGTCGTCGTCGTGATAGTACTACTACTACGACTGCTACTACTCCCACTACTGCTACTACTACTACTACTACTGCCACCACTACAACAACAACTACTGCTGCTACTGCTGCTACTACTGCTACTACTACTACTACTACTACTATTTCTGCTACTGCTATTGCTACTGCTACTGCTACTGCTACTGCTACTGCTACTGCTACTGCTGCTACTACTGCTACTACTACTACTACTACTGCTACTACTACTGCTCTTGCTACTACCACTACTAGTACGACGACCACGACGACTTCGACTATTACTTTCTAGCCAGGAATTATCGTTACTGCAACATCTATGGGAACTACTTTCGCTGGCGGCACCGCCTCCATGATGACGAAGACTCGATAGAACCTAGCGACGGTCACCTTCGATGCACTCCAAGTTTGTACTGACAGATGACGTTTTCCGACTATGACCACCTCTCGTGTTCGTACTGGTTGTACAGGTGCTAGGGAATTCTGGACTAAGTGTTCGGTTGAAGGTTTTAGCTTGATGGTGTCGTAGCTTCCCTGCGCCTTTCACTCATCGGCGGCGTCCTTTCCTCACACTTCCTTTATCGCCTTTCCAGGCCTCATGCAGTTTGCAGAGTTCATCAGCCTGAACCTCGACATGGTGTCGCTGCAGTGCTATGCGCCTGGGGAGCTTTCGCGGTACATGCGCCCTGAGCGAACTTTAAAGGATTTCTTGAACTCGCAGAGTTGGGATTTGCTGAGTCAACACACCTTCTTGAATAGATTGGTAGCAACGTCCTATACTCTAAAGCCCCTTGTGCTTAAAGCCCTGACCTTGGGCGTTTCGGGGTTCGGCCCTTCTGACGGGTGCGATCACGAAGCCAACTTGGACCTTCCCCAAGACTTCAGGGTGTGTCGTTTGGCATACCTAAACCCTTAAAGCCTAAACCTAAACCCTTTAAAGGAACTCACGAACCCTTCAAGGAACCCTTAAAGGAGCCCTTGAAACCCTATGTGGGGTCTACTTCACCATGAAGTTCCGCCATCTTCAGCCACAAGTGCTTCCGAACCCCCCCGACCTCACCCCCGAGCCCAACACGCCAAAATTCTACACCCTAAGGTTAGAAGTCCCCTAATATGGGTTAAAGGTTATGACTTATAACCATTATAGCTACCCTGCTCATAACCCCACTTATAACTTCCCCTAAGCATCTCCCTGGCGGCAAACCTCAACAAGATTGATTATGGCTGTGACTTTTGTGGGTCTTTGGGTGACGGTCATGGCACTGGGTCGTGATCGTGCAGCCTTGACTGCCTTGTGAATGGAACTGTGAGAGTCGACAAGCCTATGTATGAATCTCTAAGCCTGAACCCCTCAAACCTTGAACCCCAAACCCTACAACCTGACCGAAGCTGTAAGCCTTAAGCCCCTACAATGGCCCTACAACCTTGAACCCTAAAGCGCGCAACCTAACTCCTAACAAGTCTAAGCCTTGAGCCCGTAAAACCTTGAAGCCTATTCTCTGATCCCTACAGCCCCAGGCTTCAGACGATGCTTGTTCCGATGATCACCGTGGTGCTGGCCATCATTCACGGCTTCTACATTCTATCAATACGTTCCACGAACGTGACCTGGTTGATTTAAGAATTTCCAATCACTATCCCTTAGGGCTCCTTATTGTAACTATGCTATGCTATACACCAGCGGTGTTTGGGTTTAGGGTGAAAGGGAACAGAACTATACCCTACCACACCCCTAAACTCTAAACCCTGACCCTGAACCCTGAACCAAAACACTGAACCCTAAACCACCCTAAACCCTAAGCCCTAAACCCTAAGCCCTCACGCTGAACCCCGAACCCTAAACCATCCTAAGTCCTATAGACCCTACAGGCGAAGCTCGAGATGCTGGTGGGAGCTCTGGGCTCGATCTTCATCACCTTCTTCATCACGCAGCTCGGTGAGGGTTTGGGGTCTGGGAGGTCGGGTTTCGGGTTTGGGGATTAAGGGGTTTAGGGCTTAAGGGAGTCGGGTTTTTGGATGAGGGTAGAGTGTAGGGTTTCAGGGAGTCGGGTTTAGGGAGTACCCGTGACCCCAAGCCCTGCAAGACAGTAGGTTATGACCCCGCAAATTTATTGGGTAGAACCCTTCAACGGGGAATTTCTTTGGCGTTGAGCAGCTCACGTAGTGCCCAAGTGACGTTGGCTCAGGGTTTGAGTTAATGTAATTACAAGAACTGTCGAAGCACAGTGTTTTGCATGTACACAGCTTACTAGAACAATTAAAACTACGTGTCAAGAGAAGCTAACAAGCTTGGGTCGCAAGACTCCCGAGCTGCTTCTACGTAGTTTACGGCTTGGGGTTTAATGGTCTACTAGTTGTTTATTTTTAGGGTTAGGGTTTCGGGTTTAGGCTGTGTTAGGGTTTGCGGTGCATGCAGGTGTTTCTTTCGACGCCATGCCCATTACAGCCTTCAATCATTTTTGCCTGCAGCCTTTGTTCGTGCGTTGGGCAGACACACATGCCATCTGCTTGACACAGAATTCCGATTCTGCACTCTGCTGGTCGTCACACTCGCGTAAGACTTCCGGGCACACAGAGCACATGGCTTTTTAAAGCTACCTCGCGCTTTGTTCATGGCAGAAGCAGAAACCCAAACGCCTTGCAAGCCCTTCCACCGAAACCCCGAAGCCCAGCCAAGTATCGGCGCTGCCGAAAAGAGCCAGCTTTATATATATATGTATATATATATACATATTGGGCAATAGAACCCTAAACCCTAAACCTTCAAACCCCAAGCCTTAATTACATCCCAAACCTGATGGTCGACTGCTTTCAGGCTTTGCTCGGCAATTTTGGCTCCCTTCCGGTGCCATGTGCATCCAAATGGCCTGTGGACGGTGCAGGAACCGCTAGGTTTAGAGTTTAGGGTTTAAGGCTCTGGAAAACCGAAGGTATCTGCCCAGAGGCCGACAGCCTTTTATCACGGGAAATACTCGACAGTTTAAGGTACATTCCTTAATGCAAGTGTGCTGGTCCCGGTGAGAGGCTTCATGTTCGTTATATGTACTTTTGGACATCGCGTCGCCAATCGGCTGTGAATTCAACAGCTGTAGGAAATTGTATCAAAACCGCCATATTGGTGCTGCAACCTTGCCTGTGACATGCCATGATCCGAAAGGCCCTGACGAAGAGCGGCTTAATCGTGGGCCCACGTCATCTGCAAACCAGTGGGCTTCTAAGTGACCGTGCAAGTCGAGTCCATGACCTGTTCGTGCCATGTCTAAATTTTCATAAGTTGAACATATTACCAAACCTACGTTATAAACCGAGGACCCTAAACGCAAGTAGCTGCTAGCTTTTGCGGGCATAGAGCCCGCTACCTTACCAAAATCCTTAGCTCTCTGGTGGACCTGAAAACTGAGGAAGTGAGGGAACCCTGACCGCTAGGGAAGCTGCCCCTACCCTAAGCGCTCAACCATATTTCGAGACTGCTGCAACAGACCCATCAGGAGTCTGATAAGATTTGCGGCTAGGGGCCCGGTCTATAGGGGTACTTTACGCCATTCCGGCTTAGAGTTTTAATGTCCCGTGCCCTGCAGGACTATCCTGGCGCCTTGTGCCACTCGCACTTGTTGATTCTGGAGCCTGCTGCACTTGTTACACTAACCTTGAAGCCTCACTCACATGTTAAGCCGAAGCCCTCGACCTGGATTGCGCAAGACCACGGTCCCATAGCAGCAAGACCGAGAATAGCACTGTTGGGATTGAAGCAGTCTAATATCCAAAGACAGTACATCCAGTGGCCCCTTGCAAAGACAGTTGTAAAGCCGCCGTAGAATCCGATGAAATCTTGTCGATAGAATATTCATCCCCCTATCTGGCAAGGTAATGGCGAAGACACACATTTTTGGATGGTGCTCGTTGGGCTTGCCACGTGCTGCATGCCTGTCGCATTCTTCGTCGTGCGCCCTGGATTACCAAACTCCTGAGCTGAAGCCCTTAAGGCCTAAACCCGGTCTTTAAGGGTCCATGTGCCAAAAAAGTATGTATGTATGTATGTATGTATGTATGTATGTATATATATATATGTATATATTGGCCCTAAAGTACTTATATAGGGACTACATTAAGGCTAAGGTATATACTATTTCAGTACATGGACTCTTAGGGGATGAAGGTTGCCCAAAATCCTTGGCCCTTGGCTTGCAACTCCTAAGTCTTAACAGCTTCGGCCCCCAGAATGGGGTTTTGGGCTTTGTGGGGTTTTAGGGCTTATGGGGTTTAGGGTTTAGGGCGTATGGGGTTTTGGGTTTAGGGCTTATGGGGTTTTGGGGGGTTGTCTCTTACCCTAAGGCTCATGGACCCCATAGTGAAAGCCCAAACCTTAGCCCCCAAAGCCCAAACCTTCCCCCAGAAAGCCCATAACAGCAATAAGTGCCTTAGGGTAACACCCGAGGCTCTGACATTCTGAGAACCAACTTGTCGGTTTGTCTGCCACTTTTGCCTGGGAATCCCCTAGCACTTGGTTACCTAAAGAGTAGGCTGCGAATCATGTATTTCATAACCCATCTGAGAGTCTTAAACCCTAAACCCCAAACCCTAAACCCTTTGTGTGGAGCCTGGCCTGTTTGTGCGAGAGTGAGTGACGAAACCCTAAATCCTTTGTGAAGGACTTGTCAGAGGAAAGCGCTCTGAAACGGCAGCTTCTCTAGCGTTCCGTTTGGGTTTAGGGTTTTGGGGTTAGAGGTTGAGCGTTTTGAGTGTTTAGGGTTTATATTTATAGGGGTTGTCAAAACCTTACCATCACCTCGAGATGGCGACCGCTGCTGACCCACGAAGGGGAAGACTGCTGAATCAACGCGAAACTCAGTGAAAAGAAGCCCTAAATCTAAACTCTGTGTTTGTATAACACAGGTGCCTTTCGTTTGGGGGGACTCGGCTTGTCTCAGGTGCTGTGTGGTATTGATTCAGCTCCCAAATCGCCTGCTGCAAGCAGACGCAGCTTGGACTGCAACTGCTTCTCTTTCTTTTGAGTTTGGGTTTCGTGTTGTTGGTTGATAGATTGAGGGCTTATAGCGTTCAGCTTGTCAGGCTTGTTGGTTGAAGGGTTGTGTGCTTACTGTTTCCTGGGCCTCCGCTGCAGGGCTTAGGACGCGCTAAAGCCCTGCACCCCCAATCTCTGGCAACGTTGGCGTGCAATGTTTGGCACGGTGAATCAGGTAGTATAGCGGCCTGAAGAATCACCACATTATTCTTAAGGGATACACAAATTTTAGAGCGAGGGTTGGGATTGGCTTTGTGGTGACTTCCATACCCGTAAGCCTGTAAGCACACACGGCTCTTAGTGCACAAGATGTCGAGATATCTGGCAGAACTCGGCAGCAGACCAACACATAGTCACAGAATACATCCCGCCCAAGGACTAAGGTGACTCCAGACATTGTGACCGGTTGTTTGTTGTTGGGCTCTGCCCTCTATGCTTTTGCATCAGCAGCCGCCATTGGCTCCGTCTGGGCTACCTGACAAATCGAAGAATCGGCTGGAGCCGTGCCTTTTGAAGGAAATTTATGCGAGGTAAGTGTTAAATCGTGGGTCACTATCACCTGATCACCTTCTGGTCAGTGTTGGACGGACCATCGCTGCGGCGAATAGCTTAGTCATTGTTGTCAGTAACAGGAATAGTCCCGCGGCAACCGGGCCGATGCATCAAGGTTCGGAAACACGGGTTAGCTGTTTCGTGATTTGGGGTTCGGTGCCTTCCCAGGTGCGCTTCATCCGGAACACGTCCTTCTTGCTCATTCGCTATCGCCCTGGTGCGGAGCGATTCGCCATTTTCCACTTGGCACGCAACGCCCTTGTGGCGACTCAGTTGAGCAGGGGGCTTGTCTAAATACTAAAGGTATAGTAAAGGTCAATTTGGAGCACACGTTGCCTTGTAGCAAATCCTGAATCCTAACAGTTTGCTTGTCGAAGTGTGTTTCGATCAGCTGCCATGTGGTCACTTCGGACATACCGAGTCATTACCCAGAGAACCCAATACCCCTTAAATAAGAAATATACCTTATAAATCATAATATTAAGGCCCCTATAATTTAAGGTATATTCCTTATTTAAGGGGTATTGGGCTTTCTGGGTAGTTGGCCTGCAGCAGCGGCAAGCGCCTCAGGAACGCCTGCTCCAACTTTCTGGTTGCTGAATCCGCTGTAGCAAGCCCTGCAGATAACTCAGTGGCTCCGCTTCCTGAAACGGAGACCGAAAGTAATAACGACGAAATCAGAAAGAGGCCGGGTGAGCGCGCAAGCGAGCGTGAGAGTGCAGGTAGAGGGAGAGAGAGTGAGCACCAGTCCATCCAAACCTCAACGACGAGCCGGACCCTAACCCAACCTCGAAACCCGAAATCAGAGTTGTCTGCATCACTCAGCTAACCATTCATTCTATTCTGCGAAAACTCCACCACAGGTGCGGAAACACAGGTTCAAGCCTACAAGATCGGATGCGGGCCGACGGTCCGTATTTTTGAGTCTGTTGCAGCTTTTTTGTTGCCAGTACATGGACAGTTCTCTATATTAGGGTCCCGTTTAGGTCCCCAAACTAGTACGGCACTCCTGTAAAAGGGATCCCAAAAAGGGACTCTAATTTGGAGGACTACCCTCATGCTGTGTTCCCAGTTTCCTGTCTCCCTCTGTCTCTCTCCCCATCTCCATTGGAGCTAAGACACCCGCCGAAAGCACGAACTCCTCTGAGCCGCGCAAGTGCCCGTATCCACTTCAAGACCTGGAGTTCGAAGATACACTAGGAAGAAATCCTACAACTCTAAATATAAACCCCTAAGCCATTCCACCTGCTCCTGAAGGCAATCGAAACTGCAAGCCCTGAACCGCTGCCTGATTTTCAGGTTCTTTGTCCTTTGGTCACGTCGCCATCAGGCCATTCGGATGTTACCCTACACCATCCCTAAACCCTAGGCCCAAAACCCCCTGAACCCTAAACCCTAAGCCCAGAACTCTAAGCCACTCAACCCGGAACCCTAAACCGTGAAGGGTAGCATCCTTCTGGGCTTGGGAGTGCGCAGCATCGATCTTCAGACCTACTGGAGCCCTGTATGTTCCGAAGTTTAGTTACATAAGCCCCAGCCCTGAACTCAAAAATGTAGGCACCTTTTATACACCTTGAGAGATCGCATATTATGTGGGTGGCTGAACCGCCCTTGCGGCGAGAAGCAGGAATCTTCAGCTGAACAGTCTAGCTGCTACAGCTTCTGGCCTCGGGTGTGAGGTTTGTGGGGTCCCGGTTTAGGGTTTTCTGGTTTTGGGGTTCAGAGTTTAGGGTACTTTTGTATCATACTTCGCTGTGAGGGTTTCGTCGGATTTTTTTTGTATATGTTGAAGCCGGTCTTGCATATTCCCTCGAGCCGGTCCTCATAAAGCCCCCTGGCTAACTGGTGCTAGTATTCTCATAAAGACCCCTCGTAGCCATAGTATCATGCACTCCGCCACAGCCCTATTCTGATTCTTAAGGCCCCTATACTAAAACCTCTCTGTAGAGGCCGTGTCCTGGGGATGAACGCATTGATCCTGCTGCTTGGATTTGCTTATGACCCCAGAATCCATCGTAGAAGTATAGTTGATGAGCTCAGGTTCAATAAGCTGTTGGTATAGTACCTGTATATGCGGACCCTCAGGTCACATTTCTTCGTACTACATGGGTAGAACAGCACACAGCACAACAGGCTTTCATTCGCGTTGCGCTTTACGAGCGGAGCTGCCCGCGTGTAGGGCCCAAATGGTCGCAACCCTTAACCGTGTTTCCGGCGTTTAGGGCCCTAAACCCTAAACCCTAAACCCTAGGGTTTAAGGTTTATGGGGCTTGGCCCCAAGCCTTAAACTTGAAGGAGCCTTATATCGCTGGCCCCTAGAGTCGGGATTTGTTGCAACTTCCCCGGCCCCCTAATTAAGAATCAAGATTTAATCTTGAGACTCCTCCAACCCAGAAGCCGAGGCTTCTCCTTGATTTACAGGATTTTGGGGTTTTGGGGTTATCTAGTTTTTTACAGGAAGTTTTGGGGGGTATCTAGATTTCCAGAGAGCCTAGAAAACAGACTTCACAGAGGCTCTCCTCCGTCATTTGATGGAGGTCTCATAGTTCTTCATCTGGTTTAGGGTTTGGGGTTCAGGCTACTTCGGGTCATTACAGCCTAAGCCCTCAAAAGGTAGACGCTAAATCGTAACGCCATGAGTCGTCTGCTTTCTTGAGGGCCTCAACCTCACAGCCGTGCTCCAAAAAAGGGGTTCGCTGCTAGATGAAACAGGGCATGGGGGAGTAAAACAGGTGTGATTG
This sequence comes from Symbiodinium necroappetens, assembly GCA_905231915.1. Lineage (NCBI taxonomy): Eukaryota > Dinophyceae > Suessiales > Symbiodiniaceae > Symbiodinium > Symbiodinium necroappetens. The sequence goes on along the minus strand of CAJNJA010021575.1, from coordinate 19,159 downwards.
ACAAGTATAGGGTCTAGAAAACGAAATAGAGACACTCATGCTATGCTTTCTTTTGGCCCTAAAAACCCAAAACCCTAAACCCTAAACCCTATAGACCCTAAACCCTAAACCCTACAGTACACCATAAACCCTCAGCCCGAAGTCCTGAGTGTTCCTCACTGGAACCAAGGCTTTCCCTGATCATGACGGCAGCTGTCAGACCTTGGCGCATGGAAGCCGCTCGGCTGTGGGTTTAGGTTCACGGTTTAGGGTTTAGGGTTCGCTAGAAGGGCTTGGAGTTTAGAAAGTTTAGGGCTTAGGGGCTTGCTTGAAGCTTTGTTGGGATTTTCTGAGGGCTCAAACGCTTTCCTGGCATTTGACAAGTAGGTGGGCTCGTGGGTACTATGACGCAGGTTTCCGACGAAGTTGACTGTGGCTTATGATGCCGAATCACGTTCACACGGTGCTTCTATCCCCCTCTTAGCAGCAGACATCCATCACAATGCGAGTACCATGGCCAGGTTCCAGCAACTAGTTCTCGATGCATGTATTTATTAAGGCTCCTGTCTTAGTAGGCTTTAAAGGTTCATGAGACGTAGTAACTAGGGTTAATTGTAAGTAAACCGCACTTATACCTACGTATATTTCCAATGAAGGTAGTTATATAGCCACCATGTGTATGATTTGCTATAGACCCCCCCAAACAAAAAAAAGTAGTTATAGCCACACTTGCTAAGTCCTATGATCCTCCAAGTGAACTGCAAACTTTGTCGCGCGTCTAGTTAGCGGTACTTATAGAAGCCCTTATACCCCTAAACCTTAAACAAAGCCCCGCAGTATAGGAACCGAGAGGGGCCCACATAGCAACCCCAAAGAGCACTGAACCCCAACTGCACAACGCCCCAGCAGACCGGACCCTGGTAGAACCTCTATAGCATCCCCTGAACCCTATAAACCCTAGAACGGACACGACCGAAGGAGTGCAACTACCTGGAGCTGCTGGTTCTTACCGGCATGCTTGTCATTCTCGATGCTTGGATTTGGTTTGATTGTCACTGCCTTGGTTCCTTCAAGTTGTCCCTGGGTCCAATAAGGGTTCGGGCTTCGGTTTTAAAGTTTAGGGTTTAGGGTTCAGGGTTTTGGAGATGTGGTCCGGCTATGATATCGCTTGCTTGGGGTATCAGTATCCTGGTGATTGGATGGGTGCGTATTGTCGCTTTGCAGGCCTTGACTCAGTAGAGTTGGAACCCTAAGCCCTATAATTAACCCTAAACGCGAAACTGTACTTGGTCCTACCTGGGCAGAGTCCTCGGTCCGTGCTCAGTGGGGTGTTGGCACCCATCAAGTCCAGACGTAAAGTGGGAGTTTTAGAGGGTCATTGTTGAGTTCTGGGCTTGCCGGTCTGCGTTTTTAGGCTCCCCACGCGGTAAACCCTAACCCCTATAAACCTTAACCCTAAACCCTCCATTTGGGACCCTAGGTTGCATCACTGTTGCATCGTTGATTTCCAGAATAGGAACAGGGTTCCTTAAAAGGTGTCCTTCAAAAGGGGCCGGCAAGGCTTACACGAAGAGCCCCTTCTGGCCATTCACCTCAAGCCCACGGATGTGGTAGTACCGAAAAAATTGGCAAGCCCAACACAGGGGCCTAAATAATTACCAATGCTACTTTGGGG
>CAJNJA010021575.1:0-17390 GCA_905231915.1 Symbiodinium necroappetens | reverse complement strand
AGGGTTTAGGGTTTTAGGGTTTCCAGGTTCGTAAGTGCAGTTCGCTGTCTATAATAATTATCATTGTCACCGCATCTGTGGTGAAGATGATTACTGTTATTAGTACTACTAGTTCTTGTGCCGATTGTTCTTTGTATCACTAGAGTTATTCAACCCTAACCCCTAAAACCCCTAAATCCGAATCCCCGAAACCCTGAACCCTAAACAGCTGAGGACGCAGGGTCCTTGTACATGCAGAAGGTGGACAGCGAGGTGCCCTCCTTTGAGGGTTTGGGGTTTTGGGGTTTAGGGGCTTTGGGGGTTTAGGGAAGTTTAGGGTTTAGGAAGTTTAGGACTAAACCCTGAAGCCCTAAAGCTTGCGGGCCTTTCCGGCTCCCGTCCGGGATCAGCTTGTCCCTAAACCCTAAACCACCCAGGGGCTTTTAGGGTTTTAGTGTGGAGATTTAGGGGGTTTAATCAGGGGGTTGGTAGTGTCAAGTGGACTGCACCGAGTTCACGAGGTAAGTCTGGGCATTTGAGGCTTTGAAGTACCCTAAACTGATCACCGCAGCCCAATACCCTAAACCCTAAACCCTAGGGTTTAGGGTTTAGGGTGGTTTTTGAAGCCTTGATTTGGGATTTAGTGTCGTGGGGTTTGGTGGCTTCCGAGATTCGGTTTCAAGGAGGGGTTCGAAGGCTGATAAGGATTCAATATAGGGGTCGGAAGAATTACAAACATGAGTCCTTCGGCTTCCTCATTATAAGAATCTACTATGATCTACCTCCCCAAAACCCTATTCTAGGTATGCAGGCCTCTCTATTCGGTCAGCAGCTTTTTTTGATCTGCTGCGCACCAGATGGTGCCATCCAACACCTCTACCCTGAAATCCTACAACCCTAAACCCTATTAACCCTATAAGCCCTATAAGCCCTATAAGCGCTATAAACCCTATAAGCCCTATAAACCCTATAAACCCTATAAACCCTAAACAACCCCCGAAGCCTGCACCCTAACGCCTGAAAAATCCCTGCGCCGCAAAAGGAGCCCGACCCCCCTAAACCCGAAACCTACTATAGGAGCCTGAATAAGTACTATAACACTATTTTAGGGTTTGGGGTTTAGGGGACTATTTTAGGGGCATATGGTGGTATAATGTACCCCAAGACCCTATTCTAACCCACAAGGCCCCTACAGTACATTGTTTCCACTTTTGTTCCATGCAGCCTGCATCGCAAAGCACATCATGCCGGGGTTCTTCTCGATGTGTTCCCTTCTTCTCATCTTTGACAGTTGAGACCCCACCTGATACCAATCTGATACCCTACCCAGAGAGCCCCAAACCCCTTAGTTAATATACCTTCAACTATAGAGGTGCCTCAATACTATGATTAAGGGGTATTGGGCTCTCTGGGTAAGACCGTGAGGCAAATGCGTGACACTTCTGACAAAAAAAACGTAGAAAACCTCGGAAGCCGGAGCATGAACTGAAGCTGGATACCCTATAGTAAGTTTGTAGGAACCCTTAGAGGAACCCTTGAATAGGCCCTCACAGCTGGAGACTGCGATCATCCTACCCTGCATAGGGCTCATTAAGGAGTCCTGAAAGGACTGCTTGCAGGTGCCCTCAAATTCAGGATATAGGTTTAAGGCTTGGCGTTCTTCAGGCTGGCTCTTAGGACTTTAGCTTTTGGGGTTTCTCTTTGAACTATAACACAAGTAGGCTGAAAGTTTAAGTTTTAGGAGGGGTTCAAAAGTCGGCCAAGAAGGTGTTACAGAATACGGAAGCTCTAAGCCCTGAACTTTTAAAACGCCAAACCCTAAACCCTCGCCGGCCCTTTCAGAACCTAAACCTTCAACCCCAAACCCTAAGCCAAAAACCGGCCCTTCAGGTGGTCACGACGATTTGCATGGTGGTTCTGTGGGTCATGAGTCTCTCTGCAGTTCTGGCGGGCCTGATCTTTGGAGCTGCTCGCATGTACGCTGTAAAAGTTTCCGTAGAGGTTTAGGGTTTAGAGTACAGTATAGAATTCAGTTCGGAGTTTGGGTGTTTAGGGTTTCATAGACCTACAGGGGGTATAGGGTCTCAGCTTTGTAGGGGTTTAGGGGTAGGAGCTTCGCGGGATTCTGCTTTTAGGGCCTTATGAACCAAGCTGTTTAGGGTGACCATGCAAGCCAAACCCCAAATCTTAAGGCCTAAGCCCTGACCCCTAAGCCCTATATTATGCGCCCCAAACCCTAAGCCCTAAACCCTGAACCCTAAGCTAGACCACAAGCCCAGACCGCAAGCCCCAACAGCTACAGGAACACAAGGGTTTTACATTACAGTATAAGAGCGTATCAGACGTTTCGAATTCTGCAGAAGATATGCTCGGGTTGCGGGGGCTTTGCGATTGCAGGTGCAGGCTCTGTATTTTGGAGGGCTTGTGTTGTTGTGTGGTGCATGGTTTGAGAGCCTCCATTACTGTTTACTTACACTGTCTGTACTTTAGATTTCAGCGATTTAGGGTTTTGGCCCACTGTCGTCTATAGATCTCATGCTTACGTACGAAGCTGACTGGCGACATTGCAGGTCCTGCAGCATAGAAACAGTGGAGTTCTTGGATCTCCATGCAGTTATGAGGCTACCCGATGTTTAGGGAACTGGAGTGCAACACAAATTAACCATATAGACACTAAACTGACAGGAAGGAGCTAGTTGCGATGGTTTCTCAGCCCTAAAAGGCCCTAAACCCTAAACCTTAAACCCTAGAGCCTAAACTCAGACCCGAACCCCAAACCCTAAACTCAGACCCTAAGCCCTAGACCCTAACCCCTAAACGGCTCTAAACTCTTCACCCTTAAACCATAGTAAGCGCTCTGCACTACCCCTCTCCCAATCCCTGCGGCCGCAAAAATGGAATAGTACAGGGGCCTTAATAATTAGGGTTTAGGATTTAGGGTTATGTTGTACTATTATTCTAATAAGGAACTACTGGTCTGGGGTTTTAGGGTTCTGGACTGGCAAGGGCTACTCCTTTTGGGCTCGCAATTCGGTTTCGGATTCCGGCTTCAAATCGGTTTAGGTTTCCATCATTTCCGAAGGCCGATACCATCAAGGCAAGCTTCAAGATCGGTGACATGACATGATGCCTCAGGTTGGAAAGCACTTGAAGGTGAACTACAAGAAGCGCTTTCAATTCTTCCTGTGCCACTTGGCAAGACGCATTTGTGACGTTGAGCTTCAGTAGCTTTGGGAATCAGCCGTTTCTAGTGAAACAAAGTTTGTCCAGGGTTGGTGAACCCTGAATCCTAAACTCCAACCGAATTCCTAAGCCCTATGAACCCTAAAACTTGTAGACTCGTACGATGTAAAACCATGCGGCCAAGCCGTATAGGCACAACAGCAACCTTGCAAAGACCTCTATGCCCTAACACCTAAACCCGAAAAGCCTAAACCCCAAACCTACACCCTAAACCCTAAGCCCTAAACCCAAGCTAAACCCTACCCTAAACCCAACCCTACCCTAAACCCTATAACCAGGCCACCACAAGAAGTCCTCCGGCGCTTTGGCGCGCCTCCTGAAGATGAGCCTTGGCAGCCACGGGGACGTTTGGGGTTTAAGGCTCACCTGGACCCCCCTTTTTAGGGCTCCAGGTTAGGATTTCCTTATACAGGTCCTTAAAAAGGTAGGTTCTTTGGGGTCTAGGCGGGCCTTGGATCAATACGGAGTTTTCAATGGGTTTGCAGTAGTGTCACTCTACTGTCATATACCCCAAGACCCAATACCAATTATGAAGGCCCCAACCATTCCTGCATTTTCATAAAAACATAGGGTTTGGGGATTTTCCGTTATCTGTGATTTTAGATGGTCTCTGTAACTGTTGCTTCTTGCAGGGCTTGGGTTTTAGGGTTACTGCTGTGAGGGCTTTCGGTCATTTCGGGTTCAGGGCTTATGTGGGAACCTAAGTCGTCTGTTGGAAACAATTTCCTCAAATTGCAGAGGGGCCAGTGGTGTTGACCTTTCCGGTTACAAGGGTTGGGGGCCGGGTGGGGCGTAAGGGCTTCGGCTCTGGGGTGGAGATTAGCCATACGAAGCTTACAAAACATGTGATATTCACCATGTTCTCGGTGACTCTGGTGATCACGCTGAAAGACCAGCTTGTACCTTTGTCAACATCCGCATCATGCCATGTCTGCGCTGCTTATCATTATGAAAGGCGAGCATGCCGGCTCGAGCCGGTTCGAGACATCACCACAGGGGTAACCTACCTTTGGTTAGTAGGGAATGGAAGAATGGTAGTAATAGTACTTATAATAGTTCCCATTCCTCCATTCCCTACTAACCAAAGGTAAGGTAAAGCCGTGGTTATGCTCGTGATGCCAACAACGGAACAGCCATCGCGGAAATGTTTGCAACATCAGGGCGACTCAGTGTGTGGAACGACATGACTCGTTGAAGTAATGCCAGTGCCCACAATCAGCACAACATGTGGCAGAGCTCTGGAGGAAGCTTTTCCTTGAAGCGATGCCAGATTGCATCTTTTCTGACGCACTATGAGTTGACTTACTGCCGGAGGGTTTCAGCACCACTTGCATCCTTTGCAGAGCAATCCATGTTTTGCTGTGCGTGCCCAACCTATGTTGTAAATGCAGGTAAATGCAGCAATGACATTGTTTTGCGACATTGAAAGGTAGGTCCAGGAACTAGTGTCTCGGCAAGCCAACTCCTGCACGCAAGAGTCATTCTTTTCAGGTATTCGTGGATTTAGGGATTGTAATTTCATTTGGAGTGTCCTTCACGGCCGCGTCCACACTACGCAGGGACTCTCTAACGAAATCCGTGTCCATGCCGTCATACCTGTCCAGAATGCTTCTCTCCCAGAAGGTTAGCAACCTCTCATCGAGGAGAAGTTTGTATGCTTCGAGGCTTGGGTATTGAAGTTTAGGATTTAGGACTAGCCCAGACAGGAGTTAGAGAAAGGCCGGAAAATGTTTTGGGATGTACCTGCCCGGTGAAATCAACGCAATGCTTCCGACAATCCAGAACTGCCCGAAACCGGAGTCTTTGCCAAGGACCTTGGCGCCCCTTAAAGAGACGGAGGGAGGCGGAGACGTCTTCGTTGATTGCGACGACCTCACAGACTTGACCAGGCAGCATGCGGTTTAGGGTTTAGGGTTTGGGTTTAGGGTTTAGGGCCATCATGTTTTAAGGGGCACATAGAGTTACGGTATTGACAATTGACAAAAGCAGGCTCGACCTCGAAGTGCAAAAAATAGTTTGGACATGACTCCAGCAATCTCGTGAGCAACATTTCTTGTGGGGCGCAACTTGTCAGAAGTCCCAGCAGGGTGGCCAGTTGCTGTAAGGTTGGAGCCGTACTAGGCGTTGCGATAAACCCTTCAGAATTCCCCACGCTTATTTTGTGTCAGCAGACCTCTATGTGCAGCTTCAGATTCCACCACAGCCGGCCTGCAGCAAGTCCGCAAGTTACACCCTCAAGGGTTCAGGGTTGAGAGTTGACGCAAGGCCTACACGTGCTGGAAGCTCAAAGCCCTACAGCCTGAACACTAGAAGCAGGCGACGTCGAGATTTTTCCAAAAAGCACCTGCCGAAATTCATGTTTACGGAAAGCAGCGTGCCGACTAGTGGGCTGGTGACCGCAATCAGACTGAGCTTGATCTTGCGAGTGTCGTTTGAAAGCGGCCTATGTTGGGTTCCTAATGGCACCGTCATGGTGACTATGTGACTATGCCGGCACTGGCCAGATCTTCGGGTCTTACATGCCACGGATGCTAAGGGCCTAGGATTTGTAGTTTGGGTTCCGGTTGTATGTTGTTTATGAGACCCTAAACCCTAAACCCAAACCCTAAACCCCTAAACCCTAAGCCCCTAAACCCTAAACCCTAAACCGTATTCAAAAGGCATTGGGGCCTCGGGCCGGTCCCAAGACCAGCACATGCTTTTTCTTCAAGGCTCTTGGTGCGGGTTTTGTTTTCTGTATTGGTGGCTCCAGGTTACTTTTGGGCCTTTTGGGTATAGGGACCTCCCAAAAAAAATGATGTTCCGTCTGCTTGCTTGCCTTCGAGTAGTGTGCCCTGAAAGTTCGACCCACTTCTTCGGTTCAGTTCGGCTCTAGGGCTGGCCAGGGTCGTTGTAAAACGGCCGGGGGTACAGCTCATGTCGTCAAAAACTCGTTTAAGCTTTAGTATTTAGGGTGTAGGGCTAGAGGGCAATCCGTCAATCCTAAACAAGAAGCCCCTAATCATCACAGGCTCTTCGGGTATGTGGCGCACGAGACAGCGACATTCGTGATCTTGGGCAGCCCACACGTCCTTACGCGCAAATGGCGCCCTGGCCCGTTTGGCCCCCCCTCCTCGGTTTAGGGCTTAGGGATGTTTAGGGATAAAAAATCGAAATAGTCGGCGCCGTAGGCCTTGATGAGTGATGTCGTGTCACGCCCAAAGCTTACCGGAGTCTTGCTGCCTACTTGGTACAGGCCTAACTCATTAGGCTAAGGATCTAGAGAGGGTTGCATCCACTCTAGATCTAGGACATTTTCAGGTGGGTAGTTACCGTTATAGGAGCCTTATAGAAGGTCTATATACCTTATAGAAGCCTTATTGAAGCCCTATATACCCTAAACTCCCCACCTGTAGTTTCCTTTAACTAGAAGCCTGCCGACTATGGAACTCTGAAAGCTAGGGCATCACCTGAACCAAAGAACCTACCTTTTCAAGGACTTCTAAACGGAATTCTTCAAGAAGAAGCCCTAAAACTGTAGCTATCTTGGGGCCCAGATATGGTATTAATCAGATATTGATACCTCATGAACACCCAAAACCCAAAACCCTAAACCACTCGCACTTAAAAAAAAACCCTAAACCCTAAACCCTGAACCCTAAATTGATACCTCATGAACACCCATATCAAGCTTCCGTCGCAGAGTTCACTCCTCGGCTCTGTGCGAAGCCGGAGAATGTTTGCAATCTCTTAGGCGGGTTGAGGGTTTAGGGTTTAGGGCTTTCTTCAGAGAGACCTCGTTCAACAAAAAAAGGGTTTTAGGGTTTAGGTTCTAGGGTTTAGGTCTTTTAGGGGGTTGAGGGTTTAGGGACGCATCTCCTCTGCAATCCCTTGACTCTACATGCAAACAGCCGCCTGTTGCGTTACTGACTAGAGCCTCGCCGATTCTGGGGACATTATCTTTCAAGAGTGCAGGTTCAGATGTGCCTAACAGCGCAGTCCCTGGCTCTAAAGCACTATTTGAAGGGCAACTAGGGTTATAAACAAGGCAGCTACACTTATAACGAGATATAACATCAGTTAAGGTACTTGTAACTGTACTTACTAAGTCCCGCGAACCTCCAATTGTGCCTGCAGTAACCCAAAAAAACCGATAGAAACCCTTATAGGTCCCTTTAAAGGAGTCCTTTATAAGGCTACTAGATCCCATGAACCTCGAAGTACCCTAAGCCCTAAACCCCAGCCCCGACACCCCTATAGAACCTTTGCAAAAACCTTTACAGAGCCCTGCAAAGCAGGTGCATCGGAGAGATGGCAACCGCCCGAGTGCACGGCGTCGAGACGGTCCTCCTGGCTCCTGGGTCTTCGATGGCTAGGCTTTAGGGTTTAGGGTTTTAGGAACCCTTAACCCCTAGTTTGTCCATAGGGTACACAGATGGTATCTACGTGGGCCTTTAAGTAGTCCTTACACAGAGACTTTGGTGCCAGGCACCAGTGCATGTACGATTTGGGTTGTTCGAAACCCTGAACTAGACTCGGATTGCAAAACCGCAAGCCCAAGGAGGCTCCGCGGGCCCAAAAAGAAATTTTCTGGGGCCCGAAGTACCTGTGAGGTTTGGGGTTAGGGTTTAGGGTTTAGAGTTTAGGGGTTTAGGGTAAGGAGGCATTTCAGTCACGGAGAGTTCGTTCAAAAAGGGTTTAGGGTTTAGGGGTTTGAGGCTTCAAGCCCATGCTGAAAAAAAGACCTGCGGAGCTGTGGTGCATGGTGTTGGTGTTCATTTGTAGTCTTGAAGCTGGAATGTCAGTAATGCTATCTCTTTGGGGTTCATCATTATATCATGTTATGATATGCCCACTCAGACCCTATTCTATCTGTAGAGCCCCTATTAATAGGATTGCTTTTGAGGCGTTTCGGGCTTGGGTTTTGGAATGTACGCCCGACGTCTCAAACTGGGGTGCAGGTTGAGGGTTTAGGGTGCCTTCCCGACCCTTTGCCACTTCGATGTGAACATGATGTATTCAACTCATGGGTTCAGAGATTGGGGCTTAGGGTGGAGGTGGAGTGTGGAGGAGCATAGCCTGGACTCGCGGTGAGCCTTTGCCTGGCTATGCCGAAAATGAAAATCCAACCCCGCAGTCCTACCTAAACTTAAGCCCCAGCCCGAACTCCTAAACCCAAAACCCTCGACTCGGAAAAACAAGAATAAAGCCAGAAAGAGCCGCACTCCATAAAGCCCAAAAGCCGGCGATCTGCAAGCACCCCTGGAGCCACCAAGGCCTGTCCCTAAACCCTGAAGGTTTAGGGTTTAGGCAAGCCCTACCTGCAAACCCAAACCCTACAAGATAGTCGGCTATGACCCCTTTATTCTTCTTATAGGGTCTATATCACCGGAAGCAGCAGGTTTGAAGGATTTGGGGTAAACCCTAAACTAGCCCCAACCAAGGCATATCCCGAATATGTCAAGCCGAGCGAGCAGATGATCGCAACATGGCCGCACAGCCGGGGTTTAGGGTTTAGGGTTCTAAACCCTACACTCTTATGGTCTTGACTTGTGTAGAACAGGATGCCTGTAAGGCTTCATTGAGTTGTCTACAGGGTTTCAGTCGGCTTTGGGGATTAGGATGTGGAGGTCGTGTGCGCAACCTGAAACAAGCCCCATGGTGCGTTTCGACATATCCTAAACCCCAAGGGCCGAAGCCCCAAAAACCCCAAGGGCCGAAGCCCCACAAAGGCCCTAATGTAGAAGTTGCGATGTGCCTCCACTGACGCCTTGTTCCGTTGGGGCCGCCAGTTTCTACCCGGAGTTCATTAGGGTTGGGGGTTTTAGGCTCAGAAGTGGAAAGTGTGGTGTATAAGATCTGGGCATCCAGGTGTGCACCCAACAATCGTGTCGCGAGTGTTTCTGGTTTAGGATTTGGGGCATGGGGAATCCGGGCAACCCTAAACCCTAAACCCCTAATCCGGGGTTGGGTGCTGGGCTTAGACCCAACAAAAGCCGTAAACCGCAGAGGTCTCTTCGAAAGAAGTCCCTGCTCAGAGATCGGACCCCAAACGTAACATTGCTCATATAGTAACGGCCCCCTCTATACTACCAAAACCACTAAAATGCCCCTTAACGCATGAGCCCCAAGCTCTAAACCTTAAACAAAAGAAACTAAACCCTGTCAGCTTGGCGGTTCTGGGTTCAGCTTCGAAGGCTGACTACTGCGACACGGTCTTGGACATCGCCGAGCTTTCCAACTACAACATTGGTTTTGATGAGCCTTGGATGCCCCCCGAGGAGCCCCGATCCTCTAAACCCTAAACCCTAAACCCCTAAACCCTAAACCCCTAAACCCCTAAACCCTAAACCCTAAACCCCTAAACCCTAAACCCCTAAACTCCTAAACCCCTAAACCCTAAGCTCTTTCCGGGGTCGGAGGACTGAAAGGGGGGGGGGGATTTGGGCTTACAGGCAGGAGCAATTTAAACTACAGCGGGAATCAGCTTTCTCGGGTCTAGGCTTCGCTATAACCCTCAACCCCTGAACCCTAAGCTATAAGCTTCACCATAACCCCAAACCCTACACCCTAAACCCTCAACCTTACACTCCTAAGCTGTAGACTTCGTGTGGTTTTGGGGTTTCGCAGCTCCAAGGCTTCTTGCCGTCGCGTTTCGCTCGAACAGCAGCCAACTGACAGTTGAGGAAACTCACAAAGCATTCCACAGGTTAAGACAGAAGCCAAAATATGTTTCAATATCATTCCTTGTAGGTTCCGTATCATAGGGGAGCCCAGAACCCTATTCCAATTATTCACGCCCCTACAGTATGTTCCTTCGGCTCTGCACTGCACCGCTAATGCAAGAGCCACCCTTTAGGTCCTTATATTGATCCTCAGGGGTTTTGGGTGTTACAGGACCTTGGTCTCTGAAATGAGGCGTGCGTCAACACCAAATCCCGAGGCCTAACGCCGAAGAACATATAGACCCAACCAGAACCCTTATGGTGCCCAGGGTTTAGGGTTTAGGGTTTTCAACCAGAACCCTTATGGTGCCCAGGGTTTAGGGTTTAGGGTTTAGGGGGAACCCCCAAAGGATAGCTCCAGATGCTGAGTGCCAAGGATGTTCGGGAAACCCTTCGCTGGGTAAACACAGCGGCCGGGCCATGTCTTTAGGGTTTAGGGTTTAGTAATTTAGGGTTTAGGGTTTAGGGGTTAAGTAGGGTTTAGGGTTTAGGCTTTAGTAATTTAGGGTTTAGGGTTTAATCCCTAGGAGCATCCCCAGGGTTCAGGACTTTTTGGGTCTAAGTCTCGGGATTGCAGAGCATTGCCACTGATTTGCAGAATGTTTCAGGATGTTTCAGGGCATGTAGCCAAACCTGACCCCCCCAACGCGGATTAGATCCAAACGTAGCCAAACCCACGTCCAAGACAACAAAGCGGTGGTGATGTCTCGGGTTTAGGGTTTTTGAGTTTAGGGTTTAGGCCTCAGGGTGTCTCTCATTGAACCCTACGCGCTGAGCAGCTCGAGGGGAGATGGCTGATTAGGGGTTTCCGGGTTTCAGGTGCAGCCAGGATTTAATGATGAGCGGACTCAAAACCTCAACCTCCCTAAACCCTAAACCTTTAGCCCCTAAACCTCTAAACCCTAAACCCCTAAATCCCAAAACCCCTAAATCCCTAAACCCTAAACCCTAGATCCCTAAACCCGAAATCCCTAAACCCTAAATCCCTAAACCCTAAACCCTAAGCCCGAAGCTTGTGATCAGGGGTGTGTGGGCATCGTTATGACTTGGGAGCCCGTACCCGAACCCATAAAGCCTTAAAGGGGCTTAGGGCTTGAGGGGTTTAGGGATTTGGGGCTTTTTGGGGTTTAGAGGTTTAGGGTTTTGGGTGTTTTTTTTGGGTTTTGGGTTTTGGGGTTTTGGGGTTTAGGGGTTTGGGGTTTAGGGGTTTTGGGGTTTAGGGAGGCCTAGACCCTAAACCCGATCTGGGGTCTTACATTGGTTCTGGTTGTCCTGTGTCTTGGGTCTCAATCGTTGCGGGTGCGAGCTTGAATCGCGTGGAGCCTTGCCTGCCTCGTGCGAGTGTGAGAGTCGAAAGCTCCCAAATCCCCTAAACCCCCAAACTCTAAGCCCCTACGCCCTAACGCCTAAACTCTAAACCCCTAAACCCCTAAACCCCAAAACCCCTAAACCCAAAACCCCTAAACCCAAACCCCTAAAACCCAAAACCCTTAAACCCAAACCCCTTAAACCCAAAACCCATAAAAACCCTTAAAACCCTGAACCCTTAATCCTTAAAAAGCCTAGAAGCCTCAATCCTTAAAAGCCTAGAATCCTTAGGTTATGACTGTGGAGCTCCCTGCCGAGCTGACGCCGGATACGATTGCGTCCATTGCGCGGAGGCAGTCGGCTGGGCTTTAGGGTTTCGAGGGGTTTGGGGGTATAGGGTTTTGGGGTCTTAGGGTTTTAGGGTTTAGGGTTTAGAGGGGTTTGGGGATGTAGGGTTTCTGGGGCTTTAGGGTTTTTGGGGTTTTAGGGCTTAGGGTTTAGGGTCGGGAGGAGTTAAAGAAGAAGGCCCCGCTGTTGAGGAGTGTTCGCTGGCACAGTCTCCAAGCCCATGCTGAAAAGGGTTTGGGTTGGCGAGGGGTCTTTAGAGGGTGATGGTCTCGGATTTTTTGAGACTACTGAAAGAGCGGGTCTCGCATTTAGAGCTGTTTGGGGTATGCCCTTGTTGCTTAGAAGTTCGGGTCTCTGGATTTCGGGTTGAGCCGCAGCTTTAGACCCAAACTCTTGAACCCTTGTCTGCTTTTCTTGCATACTCTGGCAAAGACCCTAGCCTTTTAAAAGATGAAGCACGAGCAGCAACAAAAATACGACATGTCACGACAAGCCCCCCCCATGTTTCGGGATCCAGGTCTCGATCCGCGAGAACACCGCCAGCAGTTGTATAGGGTTTAGGGTTAGGGGTTTAGGGGTTAGGGTTTCGATGACTGACAGTACTAGGTTACTAGTTTCCCGCTTTCTCAAAAGGCCTTGTTTGTCCTTTAGGAAATTATATGAAAAAGGCCAATTGCCGTAGCAATAGGAGAGCACACAAGACAATGCAAGCACATACGAAGACAATACCCTGCCCTCTCCTCCTGCCCTGCCGTGCTCCTGGTCTGGTTTCGTGTTGAAAGCCCCAGACATCAGTGGCATTGTACAGTTATAAGTACCTTAACCGGGGTTACAACTGTTTAGAAGAAGTATAGCTACCTCAATAAACTCTGAATCTTAAACCCTGAGCCCGAATACCCTAAAACCCTAAACCCTAAACCCTAAAGCCCTAAAGCCCTAAAGCCCTAAAGCCTACCTGGACCCCAAAGAGCCTCCCTTTTTAGGGTTCCTTATTATGATTTCCTTATATAGGTCCTGAAAAAGGTAGGTTCTTTGGGGTCTAGGTATACCCTAAACCCTAAACCCAAAGAAATTAACACCCGAGCTGCTAAGTTCCACGTTTCTTCAAGTAGAAGACCTGCAGAAGCAGCGAAGAAGACACAGAGTCCAAGTTTGAGTTTAGCGCCCCTCAGCCCCCCAAAGCCCTTATCCGGTTTAGGGTTTAGGGTTTAGGGCTTATCCTTTGTAGACGTATGGAACCCTCCATCGACTTCTTGAAGCAAGACGTAAACACCTAAGCAGTCTGAAGCAGCTACTCCAGGGCCTCGGCTCTTGAGGTTAGGGAGGTCGTTTGGCATCCGTTTTCAGAGCCTATTTAGGGTTTTTGGGGTTTGGGTTTAGGGTATCCCGTTTCAGAGCCTATTTATGGTTTAAAGGGTTTTGGGGTTTAGGGTTTTGGGCTTAGGGTATCCCTTAAATCTAAAACCAAGCCGGTTGCAGGCTCAGTGGAGCGGGACGGCTGTCCTCGTACATTTCCTCTGCAGACAAAACCGCCGATCCAGATTGCCCCCCGACGCGAGGGAGTTTCAGGAAAGCCAGGGGACGCCAATATAGTCGGTAGCTACTACGATACTACGACCCTGAATATGAGGAGCTCAAGCAAGATCCGTCACCTAAAGATGCCCTCAACATTGAGACGTACGTACATGCCGTGCAATATGCACATACACAGGTTGAGGAGCTTTCATCAAGGAGCAGTCCTGGGGCAGCCTGACCTAAACTTAACCCCAAACCCGACAGCCTAAACCCCAAAGGGGCGATTAAAGAAATGCTAGATCTTACATTACTGCATCCTATCCTTTGCACGCTTGCCCCAGCGTGATCTGATTTCTGAAACCGTACTCTCTATCATGGTCCGAGGTTTTGGGGTTTAGGGCTTGAGAATACAAAGCTCCTGGTGCCCGAAGCCTGAAGCCCTATACCACTTAATTAGACCCGCCCCCCATCCGTATCTTGCAAATATACCTATATATAGAGAATAATACCCCATGTGGCCCCGATATCTCTACCGTAGAATGCACCCCAAGGTCTTATTCCAGGTATGAAGTGGCACCTGTAGTGTCTCAGAAACCTTTCCGCCACATCGTGCCTGCATCGTCGCGCCACCTTAGGCCTACAACGTGTAGGGCCCGGGAGCTTGAAAGCCCTACAATCGCCAGAGATGCAAAAAGCCCCTTATGCCCAAACTAGACCTGAACCCGATAAATTAGGGTTAGGGTGTTGCTGAGCTTTGGTCCTTTTGTCCACATGCGAACCGAGAGACCGCGCCTAAACCCCTAAGCCACCAACGATAAACCCCGCCTCCAAGCCCCTAAACCTCTAAACCTCCAACCCCCAAGCCGCTAAACCTCAAAACCTTAAGCCCTAAACCTCAAAACCTTAAGCCCTAAACCTCTAACCCTCCAACCCCCAAGCCGCTAAACCTCAAAACCTTAAGCCCTAAACCCTGCCAGCCCTCCGGCTCTGAGAGCATTAACCTGGGTTTAAGAGGAAGTTCTCGAAAATCAAGCGCTGGAGTCCTCCACACTTCCTTCCGTGTGCAGTTTCTTGCGGGGCCGGTTTAGGGTTTGCAGGGGTTTCGGGTTTTAAGATGTAGGATTGAAGATAGAAGGGGTGCTGTGTGGCTGGTGGCAAATCTTCAGAGTTTGGGGTTAAAGACTGAACGGAGGGACATGTGGACGAGTTGGTTTCAACCTGTCAGCTTTGAAGCCAAATGGCGCGCAGAGAATGTTCACACACAGCATGAGCTAGGGTTTAGGGTTTAGGATTTGTGATTGGGGTTTGTGCTATTGCCGGTAGTGCCTGAAGCGATTCTTAGATTTGGTCTTGACCCATGCTCCAGGCTACATCGTCTCAGATCTTTCCAACCAGGAGGCCGTGGCGACAGCTTTCGTTCTCTTCGGAGCCTCGTCCTGATTTGTTGCAGAACTTGCCAGAATGCTATTTCGAAAATAGCCCTGATGCTACATACACGCCAAACGTTGAACCTGAACGTGCTTGTTACCTTCGTCCCCATGATTTCAGAGTCTTCAGGACCAAGCAAAGCAATGTGGGCAATCTGTGTTGCTTCCGATCGAAAGTGAAAGGCTGCAGGTACACATGCTAAATCAAGCCGAAATGTTAGCATTTTACCAGGGGCACGGGAACCCACAATAGAAGCCCTCATGGTCAGCAATTGCAATGCGATTAATTACAACCACCGCCGTGTCCCCACCGCAATACTCTTATCATGTTTAGTGCGATCTGGCCTGTCTCACACCCTGTCATCAGAACACCCTCTTTTAGTCCCTCTATGTCAATACTACAGCCAGAACCTTACTGTAATTATGCTTACTGTAATTATTAAGGCCCCTATACCAAGCACTCATAAGATCCTACGCTTCCTATACTCGACCTGAGGATACGTCTCGCGGAAATTGCTGATGGACGACAGTCATTTTACTTTGTCCGTTTTGCAACCTGGCTTTAGGATCTATGGAGTGGCTTTTACCTGGTTGAGGGTTTAGGCTTTACCTACTGTTGATGATATAAATCCTGCATTGCCTTAAGGACCCTAAACTCTGGGAATTATGGTATATTCCGTATTACGGGTAATGCAGGGTTTACATCATCAACCGTAGGGGTTTCAACGGGGTCGGAGCAGCCTTTTCTGGACATCCCCTGGGTGTCACTGTACCGAAACTACCGAAAGGCAATTTTTTTGTGGTTCCTCTTAGGTTCCTATAATTACAGCTACCATTTCAGGTCGAAAGTATATGCCCTGGTACGGGTCCGTAAACCCTCAGCTCGAAATCTATACGTACAGTATGCATACATACGTATAATATGTAGATACGTGTGTATATATACACCTATATACATATACCTAGATCTATAGATATACATAAGCACACACACGCGCACACACGCGCACACACACACACATTTATATATATATATAGGGAGAGAGGCCTACATGTAGATGTGCATCTATATGTGTATATATACATACATAAGTACCATAGATACATACGTGTGTACATAGATACATGGACCCTGCAGGATCTTGAGCCCTTTGCCACCAGCAATCTAAAGGCCGAAGGGGTGAGACAAATCGTGGCCTTTGAGCCTTCGAAACCCTAAACTCCCTAAACCCTAAACCCAGAAGTGACTTCACACATCGTCTGCGAAACCCTGAAGTGTGCATCGGCCTATGGACTCGAGTACCCTGCATTTCGGGCATGTCCTTGCTAAGTAGGAGGGAAAAAAGCCCTAAACCCGTAAATATTTTGGGTTTTGCCTGGACCCTTAAGGAACCTCCCTTTTTGAGGGCCCTAAACCCTAAACCCTGAAGGAACCTCCCCTTTTTAGGGCTCCTTCCTATGATTTCGCTATAGAAGTCCTTCAAAAGGCAGGTCCTTTGGGGTCTAAGGTGTGGTTGGGGTTTAGGGTTTGGGGTTTAGGGTTTAGGTAGAGGTCCGGCCGGGCTGACTAGGAACAAGGTTCCCTTCGTCCCTATGTAGCTGTAGTAGAAACTTGCCGCCAAGCCCGATTCTAATTTTCGAGGCCCATCGAATATCTGAAGACCATGTGTTACATTTAATTTAAAAAACATGCTGAAGATTCTGCTAGATAGTTTTGGATGAACTCATAGCTTAGGTATTCGGGCGTCTCCTTGGCCCGCCGGCATAAAGACCCTAAACCCTAAACCCCTAAACCTAAACCCTGAACCGTGGCTTTGCCAAACCACACACACGGGAAGTTGTGGTCATGTGGCTTGCCTATCGGCTCTAGCTTAGAAGGTGTTGGGATAGAGTGCACCTGATGTGCTTGCGTGTGTGTGTGTGAGAGAGAGAGAGAGAGCATGTTCATATAGATATCGATGTAGATGAAGATAGCCCTAAACCCTAAACACCTAACAGCTGAACCCCTAAACCCTGGACACCCGAAACCCTAAACCCCTAAGCCTTATAGTATGGGCTCTATAGCCTTGTCGTGCGGGAACGACCCCACGGCCCAGGCTGCGAGGTAACCACGTGTCGCAGAAGAAAGCCAAGTGTGCCCAGGATCCCTTGAGGTCGTTTCGGCTTGGGGTTTAAGTTTAGTGTTTAATTAGGTGTTTAGGGTTTAGGTGTTTAGAGGTTTAGGGGCTTAGAGGTTTAGGGTTAGGGTTGTTGCCCTCAACCCTAGAGCCCCAAAGCTCTAAAACCCTAAACCCAAAGGTGTTAGGATTGCAGGTTCTGGGGCGGAAGGTCGAAGGGACTGGGGCTGGAAGACATTGGCAGGCATGATGATAGACAACCATGACAAAATTGCAGGCAATGTAGTTTGTGTTTTGAAAGCTGGTTTGATTGTGATTCTGGTCAGGACTTGATGGCCGTAGGGGCATAACAACTGCAAGTTGTACTGCGACTACAACTGCCATCGTCGTTTCTGCTCTTATTGTATTCTTCATGGTCATAAATTACCTCAGCTGTGTTTTTTGTGCCCGCAACGTTGAGTGAAGGCAACGCACCCTCTTGGGGCATTCTCTGCAAAATCAGGTGTTTCGAGTTTTCCGTGTGATGTAGGGACCTTGATCATGAAAATAGGGCCTTGGGGCTTTTAGCGGATATCCTTACTGATAAACGCTACACCCTAAACCCTCTCTGATCCCTGCCTTCTTGGAGATGCCCACATACGGAGCATCCTAGTGCTTAGGGGTTTGGGGTTTAGGGCCTGCGTCAGAAGCATGCATGCAGGTTTCGGGATACAGTGTGTCTAGGAATAGGGCCGCACCCACTTATCGCG
>CAJNJA010021564.1:10265-34188 GCA_905231915.1 Symbiodinium necroappetens | reverse complement strand
AGCTTCGCTCGCCAGTGGTCGTCCTGTTCCAGGACCTTTAAGGCCTCATGAGAGATGCTGTCAGGGCCGCAAGCCTTGGAGTTTTTCCATCGTTTCCGAACAGCTTTCAACTCCTCTTCGCTAAAGGGGCGCCATGGGAAGAGCTTGCATCGCCTCGTAATGCGGTGCGTGATTGTCGCGAGGCGGCGTGCAACCACTTCGATGTCCCCCTTGTGGAAAATGCTGCCAAAGTGTTCTGTAAGGGTGTCCCGCCACCTGTCGTCACTGCGAAGCCGAAGTTCCCATGCATTGTCGTGTTTCTCGTTGTCCACCGCGCGTTTCGCCTGCCACCACTGCTTGCCCGCGAGCGTGAGCTGCTCGGTTTTCCAGTTGCGGTGCTCGGCTCTTCTTTGCTTTGCTAGGGCTTTCCATTGCTGTTTACGATCGTCCCCCGCCGGCATCTGCAATATGTGCCTCCGGAGACGTCGAGTCTCAATGCTCTCGCGGAAGACCTCGAGGCGCCGTCCAGGCGTGGTGATCGCCACGGAGATGTCGGCGATCAGTTTGATGGGGTCCGTGGAGGTCATTGCAAAGTTCTGAAGGGCGTGCTCGATCTTGTCGCTGGTGCGAAGCTTCCTGGTCCCCCACGTCTTCGCGGCTTTCAGCTGTGGCAGGGGAACTGGTTGAGCTAACTTCACGGAAACGGGCTCGTGATCACTGCGGGCCAGGTCGCGTTTGTCGTGGACCTTCCCTTCGTCCGAAAACATGTGGCGAGTACATATGTAATCAAGCCGTCGGGGGAGCATGGCGGTGTTGTACGGGAAGTAGGTCGGCTTGGAAAGTTCTTGCAGGGGGAACTTGAAGTCGCCGGCAGTCAAGTGATCCAGCAGCAGTTCACCTCTTGCCGTCTCGGAGGAGACCGCGGTCCCCGTCCTGGCTCGGAAGGTCTCGTTGGCGTCCATACCGAGGACTCCTTTGGGCTCCCAAAGGTACTGCTGCTCCCATGT
This sequence comes from Symbiodinium necroappetens, assembly GCA_905231915.1. Classification (NCBI taxonomy): domain Eukaryota; class Dinophyceae; order Suessiales; family Symbiodiniaceae; genus Symbiodinium; species Symbiodinium necroappetens. The sequence goes on along the minus strand of CAJNJA010021564.1, from coordinate 33,202 downwards.
ATTGAGAATGTCCGCGGCTTCCGGAAGCGTGGCGTGGTGTGGGAGATGCCCACTGAGTGCCAGAAACCGCAGGTCCCCTTGTTGGAGAGTAGTGCAGATCCCCGCCTTGAGCAGCTTGTTGCGACTGTGTCGGTATTCGGCACTGTGCACTATAGCTGTTCCTCTGCACTCTGTCGCCTGCTTCCCCGCGATCATCTGCAAGTCCCCCTTCTCATACTCAGTCTTGCCATCATCGACAATCACCTCTTGGAGGAGTGCGACGAAGGGCTCGTCGAAAGGATGAATTCGTTCTTTTCGAAAATCCCCCAGTAGCCGGAGGGCATCATCTGGTGTGAGGCCTCCAACGTTCCAGGTAAAAACATGCATGTCCCCGCGGTCGGTGTCCTGGGCCACGGGGTGAGACTCTTCGTCCGAGCGTGGTCAGGTCAATGCCTTCCTCAGCTCCCCCCACCTTTCAGTGAGAGAGCTCAAGGATGTGCCCAGCTGCCGTGCCAACGTAGGTAACGACAACCATCCTACTCCTGCCTTATCCGCTTCATCTGGTGCCATCAGGACGGCGCTTGCGATGCGAACTTTGCTGTACCAGACGTTCCCCGCCCCGAACTCGACCTCCAATTTGTTGCGATCGCCGGATTCCTCCAAGATCAGTCGTTTGACCTTGCCCGCGAATTGGGCTCGTCGGCGTCTTTCCGGACTTTCACTCATGGCCGCCCAGAGGTGACGTTCCCCGCCTTGGGGCCTGGCTCCCGTGACGATCTTCGCCTCGCGGCCTCGCTGAAGGACTTCTCTGATCCGCCGTCTGTAATCAAACACAGCTTCATCCCTGCGGGGCCCAATCGGGACTATGGCGAAACCTCTGCGGAGTCCAGGGACAAAGGCGTCCCCCAGGTCCAGATCACACTGCAATTCTGTCAAGTGTTTCTTGACAAGTTCCAGGGTCTCTTCAGCGCTTTGGTCGTTGTCCCATCCACCTACCACAATGGCCGGCCGAGGGGCGGCATCATGTCCCCCGGGATCGGTGCGGGTGCTCGCTGTAGAGAAGCTGGCCGTAGCGAACTTCCCTTCCAGCAACTCCAATCGTCTGGCAAGGTCTTCGTGTCCCGTCACCACTTTGTTCACTGATTGCTCGATATGGACATGCCTGTCTGTCATTGCCCCCAGGAGCTCGGTGGTGCGCTTGACGTGCTCATCCATGTTGACTTCGACTTGGGCCACACGTTGGCCGATTCCAGCAATGCTCTCCTGGATTGTGTCGGTGATCTGTTGCTGGTTGAGCTGCAGGGCCTGCTGTAGTGCAGCCAGGGTCAGGGGGGGCGACGTGTCTCGAGTCTCGTCCCCCTCCTCTTCCCGAACTTCGCGGGCACGCTTCGGGCTTGCCTGCGGCCCTTGGGCGTTCGTCCCCCCGGAGGGGTTGCCTTCCATGCTGGACGAGGAATGCATTCTCGATGTACCGGCTGAAGTAGTACGTTGCACAACGAGCTCAATGCTTATCTCCCCTTCTCAACGGTCCGAATCCCTCCCACCTGCTCGGGCACCTGTGGGGTCGCCGATTGCGGCGACGGCGAGGATTGACAATGTCCCCCTGGAGCAGCGCACGGATTGCGTTGGGCTCCCTTCGTGACGATGTCCGACTCCCGGACCCCCGCGAGGAAGACAAGTAGTACACACGTGGATGCCCTCGAACAGGTAATGGCACGTCTGTCACTCTCAGGCTTTGCGTCGCAAGTCCCCCGGGTTGCTCCCCCGACGGCTCTAGTTAACTCTCAATGCAGGGCTGGGGGCTCGAACCACTTGAGCCAAAATGGCTTGAGCCAAAATGGCTACTCTCTCTCTCTCTCTCTCTCTCTCTCTCTATTTGTGTATAAGACAGTGTATATATAAATATAAAGTATTGATGTACACGTTGTTGATTACTGCTCTTCTTAGTGTCATTGTTAACCTGTGTATATATGTATATACACATATGTATACATGTATACGTATGTGTGTATGTATGTATGTATGTATGTATGTATGTATGTATGTATGTATGTATGTATGTACATATATATATATATATAAAGCCAAACACGCTTTATAGAACATATGTATGTGTACATGTAAACCGGTATGTAACTAAATACATGCATGCACAAGGAAGACGATCGGAGGGAAGTTTGTCCACACTGAGGCTGGCGCCTGGTGCATCAATTTCGACCTGCGGGGACTGACTTGTTTCTTGTCTTGTATTCTGCATGTCAGACATGTGGAATCGCTGAGCGAAGTCCAAGGCTGCTACAACGCGTTCACGAGCTCCAAGAATAGCTTCGGCTGCTCCAATTCTGAAGAACCTGCTCCCACTACCACGGCTGCACACATGCCAGCACATGCCACTTCGCGATACTTGCCTGCACCTGCGTTTGAGGGGCTGCTCGCTGCTTGGCTCGCGTGTTCACTACCTCACATGCATCTCCACCTGTGTGCCAAAGTTACCAAAGCAAAGGCCGAAACTGCAGGGGCCCGAGCTATACAGCACAGCGATGGTCATTGGATCCTTCCAGCTTTGCGTATCGCTGGGGCGACTTTGCTTACATTGCCTGGCCTCACAAACGGATCTCAAGAACTCGAGCGATGTCGCCCTCTGCCACCTTCGCTCACTTTCACTAGATTCGGCAAGAGCCTTCAGGATTTCACCACCAAGCACCCCACAAGGAGCGCTCCGCATTGGTTAAATCAAGCATGAGGTGGAGAAACACCTGCAAACGCACGGCCAGGTCACGGGCACTCAACATGCTCGAGGGCACCTGAAGCTCTGGCAGCATGTCCGCAGCCAGCGCGGGGTGAAAGATCTGCCGACAGTGCTTGTCGGTCGGAGACAAATGACTGCTGGCACGACAGGAAAGTAGTCGCACGACGGTCTGGAAACATCTTGAACACCATGTGTTTGGTTTGGCTCCTGCTGAAGCAGCTGCACGCTGCGGATCCTGCAAGCAGGCGACAAGCATCTCAAGCAATGCGTCAGTGACCGACACCATTGGTTGAGCATGGCACAGGATGGCGAAGTCAAAGCAGCCACGCAAATTCTTCAGAAGGGCTGCACACACCTTGGAATGACTTGGTCTTATCCCCAAGTTGCTTCAGTGAGGTGGGTTCCCTGTGGCCAAGGCATTGTGGCGCAGCCTTAGCGATGCAACACTTAGCAAGGCCCCGCTCCACGTCCGTGTCAGAAGAGTATTCTGTCCGCATCCACTGCGAGGCTGCACACAAGGGGGCAACCGCCTCTCTGCGGGCACAGTTGGAGATGCACTGAGGCCCGGGCAGAGCAAAGCAGGCTGGAACAGCCTTGAAAATGGACGGGTGCCTTGGATGCACCGTGTGGCGAAAGCGCAGGCCTTGGGACCTTAGGCTCCTGCGAAGAGATGCAAGCTCCGAGGAGCTCCAAGCCTCGGAGGCGCCAACAATGCAGCCTGCAGCCTGCTCCGGTCTGCTGCGGTCCGCTGCGGTCTGCTGCAGTCTGCGCTTGGAGTGCGCGCGAACACGCGCAGTCGACCACCCAGGCGATGTATCCACAAGTTGTTGGGGAACAGATATGCCACACCTCTGGGAATGCTTGCAGTTGAGTGGGGGCGATGCCCCGCGGGGGATGATGTCGTTTAGTGCGAAATCGCCTACGGCTGCTCTGTACCGGCAACCTGAATCGGTCGGATGCCACGACCAACAGGTCACGGCTACTTGAAATAAAGGCACCCCACGAGTCCGAGTCCGGAAAAAAACAAGGAATACGAAAGAGCACATCAAGCCCCAACTTCTTTTCTCCTCTGGTTTGCACCAAAACGACAGTGTAGCATCTTGAAATCCTGTGATTGATTGACTACCTTCTTGTTCCGCCACAGCTTTCGAAAATATTGCTACCAGCATTTACACGAACCACACGCGGCACAATCCTCAGCTCGCCGAAGCTCAGCAGCACCGACTTTAGTGTCTGCAAGTAAACACTACCGGCATGACTCACCCGGGCTGGTATATAGAAGCTTCATATTGCATTATGTCCCCATTGAACCAGTTGCACTCGAGACGATATCCCTTTCACGAAGGACAGACTTGTACTTGCATCGGCATGGACCATGTCTCATGGTCTGAAGCACTCGTGATGTCCCAGCTACTGATCTTCAGGCCAATCACCTTCCTTGCCGAGTTCAGGCTCTACAGAAGCGGTTTGATCCCGCACACCTTGATACTGGAGAAACAGTCTCAGTTCGCGACGAGGATGCAAAAGCAGGCGCGGGCACCATGTCGCCAGGTCATCGCGGAGGTCCCAGAGTTTCGCGTGCTTGTGGTGGGAATGGAAACATGACTTGTGGTAGGACGCTGGGTTTGATGCGACCTTCTTCCTCTTTTTTGCCATTCAGGCTCTCTCGAGCGGAGAGGCCGAGCTTCATGCGATTGGGTCTGGGACCGCAGACGCTTGTGGAGGAGCCTTCGCTTTTTCAGAAGGCGAAGCTTTGTACTGACTCCAACATTGGCGAGAGTATTGCTTCATGTTTTGGCTCTACTCGTAAGACTAAGCCAAGCACACAGAGCTCAGGTTTCTTTACGTTCAAGAAGGCATGGTTCGCATGTACAAGTGTTGGGTACCTTAAACAAGTCGGATATGCTGACGAACGTTGCACCGCCATCTAGCTCCTTTTGAGTTCGAGATTCGGCCACCCTCACCTGGGTTCCGGGCTTTGCCACTCTCACTTTTCAGAACAGACAAGAAAGAAGAGGACAGAAAAAGAATCTCGTACGAGCACAAGGTTTAAGTTGCGGCACACGGCTTGGGAGTTCAAGCCACCCCAGGTGATGATGTCAGCCCAACAACAGTAAAACTTTATAGCAAAGAGTTTATAAGCCGGAGGACCGGCGCCGCACCTCGAAAACGATTCCGTGTGCACGACAGGCTTCGGGGATTGCGCACTTCGCGAACATGGCGTTTGGATTTCTGTTCTTTTGGGCTTGCATACATTCGGCTCCATGGACCAGAACAGCAACGTCCAAGTAGACCCCCATTCCACAAGCAACCGTTCGAGACACACACACACACAGACAGGTAGGTGGTTACCCATAACAACATCCCAGCCTAAACCCATCCAGTCACACATATCAGTGGCAACACAATACATCAAAACCCAACCATTCCCGATGTAGATGCTCGATTTCACAAGCACATAAGCAAGAAACACATCAGTGGCATCGCAGCAAGCAGCGAACCAAAACCAGCCATTCCCGATGTAGACGCTCGATTTCGCAAGCATTGCCGATGTAGACGCTCGATGACGCAGGCACCAAATCCAGACACAGGTGGCATCACAACATACCCAAGCTCAAGGAAAGACCGAGCACAGTACTGGATCGCGCATAAGCTACAGACTGGAGGCACATTGGAGTTGGGACGACTTGAACCTACCGCTAGTACTTCGTTGGTGTTGGTGTTGTTGGCTAGGTTGGCGTCGTTGGGCATTATGCACTTTTGCGGACATGTACTTGTCATGCTTGTGCGGACATGTGCGGACATGTCACTTTTCGTAGACACTTGTCAATCCTGTCATGTTACTTTGCAGTGCACTTCGGCATGTCTTCGACTTTCGTTCGTCTCGAACTTCTGGCTTTCTCCGAGCCGAATTTTGGAGGTTTTAAGTTTTAACGAAGGTATTCCACTTTGGTTTTTCTCCGTCCCGAAATCGGAGAAAGATTACCCGTGAAACAGCACAAGCACCACTTACTACATAAGGACCCGAGGCCCCACATTCGAGCTCACCCAACTTTGATTTTCAAGGCTTGCCTGGGTTTGTCGTGGGCTTTGCTTTTAACTTTGTGCTTTGCCGCCGCAACATCTTCAGTTGAAGTTGGGCCGCTTCGATTCGCTCGCTTGTGCCACTGCTCTGCAACCGTCTGCTCACTGTGCTGGCTTCGCTGGAAGACTCTTACAGTGGCTGGTCGTCCAGGCACCCAGGATGCCCCACTTTCCCCGAGCAGCGCCTTCGTTCAAGAGGCCGGGACTTTTCCGAGGTGACTTCGCAGGACTTCCGCTGCCAGCAGGGCCAGAGCTCCTTTGCCACCCAACTGTGTCTTCTATGTTTTCGCAGTTTCTTCCTACGCCTGTGGACTTTGGTCAACTACGGGTCCTTGGCTGTGGAGTGGGCCAAGGATGCGGAGACTTTATCCAGTACTTTATTCGCTGGCTGGTGCACCGCATCAGGGCGCTTTATCGCGGCCAGGATGCCGCCTGAGCAAGTGCCAGAGCAAGTTTTGCCAGGCGACGGCAGCATTTTTGGAGGTGTCCCAGCGACTTTCAGCGCGCACAGCATGTGCCTGGAACCGGCTACTATTGCCGGCCTGCTGGCGACACATCTGGTCAAGCAACTTTGGATGCCAGGCCACCCACGACCAGGCATCGCCACTTGGCTGCGACTTTGCCGCAGCTTTCGGCGGCGCTTTACCCGGGACGCGAACACCCTGGATTTTGGACACCTATGGAGCTGTGGCAAGTGGCTCTGTCAAGTGACTATATTTCAGCATGTTTTCCACTAGCTTTTGCCGGGCATCCCGAGGACTTTGCCGGCTTCACGCCTTTGTTCGAATTACTCTGCTGTGGACTCGATGAAAGCCATGTTTCACATGGCCGCAACTCTTACCAACTTTAACACGTTCCCGACTATGAGCCTATCGTGGGGTCGGACACATGACACATCATGACACCATGCTCCCCACGAACTTTTTGCAGCGGTGGGCTAGGCCACGACTTTAGGCAACTGTTACTCGGAGGCTTTTCGTGCCACTGCCTTAGTGCTGGCATTGGGCCACTTTACATGCAAAATGGGCCACTTCTCCCACCGCAGGGTATTGAGTCACCCACCAAACCCTTGTATCGCTGCACATTGATAGGCCGATGCAGCAGACACAAGACGAGCATCACTGCCCGATACAGACCCAACAATACGCACTACGACACAACGAGCTACGCAGCTGTTTCACTTCTCTCCTGAGCGACTTTTGTGCTGTAGATATAAGGCATCCAAAAAACTTTTTGCAGCAGCGTCGTGTAAAGACTTTGTGCACAGCGACCCGATTGAAGCTGACTGTAGTTGTACGCGCTTGTTCCTGCTTTGTCAGTACCATGCTTTACAAACTTTACACTCACGGATGTGAAAATGTGAGCACTTTCCTCCCATGTCATGTCGCATGGCTCAAGACTGCACTTCGTGCGCTGAGACGAAAGGCGCTTCCGTGAACTTTCAGGGCTACTCTGGCTTCACAAGTTGAGTGGAGCACGCTACTTTAGAGTAGTTTGTGTAGTTCCCTGATACGTTGTGCTTTCGCACTGTCTGCATTCGACGCGCTGACTATCGGTCCGAGGCTGTGAATGATTGCATAAGTGCATGTGTATATGTACATATGATACATATGTATGTGTGTGTGTGTGTGCGTGTGTGTGTGTGTGTGGGGCTGTCGTGACAACTCAGATTCAACCTTTCCCGCAGCAAGGTCCACAAGCAGCCGGAAACAGCTCCAAGCGCAGGGCAAAGCGGCCGCGGAAACTTGACGTTGGCCAGCCAGTAACCCTGTCCACACTCGCTGCAGATCAAACGGCAGGTGCACAGCTGCATCATCACTCTGGCCTCTCTGTTTCCTGTGCGCATCCTTTCACTCGGGTCCATTGAGTATCTGGTGGACCTCTGCATGCACTACATGCCCTCCAGATCTGGTCTCGCAACAGCCAGCCAAGAATGTGCAGCGAACATGTCTATGGCCTTGGCGCAAAGTGTGCAACTGACATGCCATGTACGTATCAACCAACGGATCTTGGAAAGATGATAGTGGTGGAAGCAACGCTACTCGTCAAGCCCTTCCCGGCAGACTCGCGCCTGCAAGACCTTTGAATTGAATTTCCATGTTGCACAGGATGACGTTTGGATAAACCGATAAACACCAGGCGCATGTTTTGCTCATAAACTGCTATGCTTGACCACCCCTGCGTGTGCTGAAACATCGTCTGCAACATTGAGTCTTGAAGTCTGGTGCCGAATGGTGCCGAAACACCCCAAAAAAAGCAACGGCACCCAGATCACTTACCCCCCCGCCCGTAACCGCCACTTGACCACGACAACAGCCTGCCGCCAGCATTTGGCCAATTCCATCTGTTATCCCTTAGCAAACTTTTGGGGCTTCCCTTCCACTTTTTTGCGGTTCTGGCCTGACAGGGTTTCAGACTTGGACTTTTCAGGCGAAACTGACAGGGTTTAGTTTGCTGTTTGGATCTTGGCGCTCCGAGTGCAGCAACTTCGGACAGTCCAGGCGAGGCCGCTGACGAGTCCGAGTCCACAGGCCAAAGCAACCCAACCAAATTGGCAATCAGAGTCCGCTCGGAGACCACTCCACCACCACGAAAAACAAATAAACCCGACACCTCTGCAACCAGAACCAGAACGAAAACACATCGTGTAGCTTAATTAGTCTGGCCAAGAGCCTCCTTCAAACAACCAGCACGTTTCCAGCCGCGTCGTCGCCTTTGCCATTTAGCACCTTTGACCGCCAAGCAAGCTCCTCACGACCTGCGCAGTCCTATAGACTCGACGAAGGACGGACCACGGGTCTGCTGCGCCGATTCTGCTCGCAGAGACTGAGGGCAAATGACTTCTTCACGACGCTGTTACATGGGGATACATGGGGTGGTTGCGGGCCTCGGTCCTGATCCATGAAGGACTCGCGGGGCAACCGGCTTGCGGAATAGGGACCTCTTCCGCCGGCAATGTTTAACGATGGTTTAAGTCCGAGATATTGGCCCTGTCTCCGAGCTGACAGGGATGCAAAAATTCAATCTTGTCATGGTGAACTAGGTCGCCACACATTCGGAACACTGAACTCCGATGTGCATCGTTGCAGTCGTGAAGCCTTCACCGGCCCACTAGACTGCAGCCAATCCAAAGCCAGTTTTATGTCTGCGTGGTCCATGCCAACACAATGGCATGGCAAGCAACACGAAAAGCGCGCAATGCCAACGTGATGTTCATGCTGTATTCGTGCGTGAGCAAGCTGGGGCAAAGCGTGTCGTAGGAGGAGCGGTCAGAACGATTGGCAGTTCAAACCAGGCTCACACCGCCGAAGTGAAACGTATGGCCCTTCACATCGCAGGATGTTTCGGGGGAAGGCTGCACATGTGCAAGACTACCATTGCAACATGCTTGCAGGCGGCCCAGGGGCGGCCCAGGAGAGAGCAAAATGCAGGACATGATGAGACCCACAAAATCTCGCTGCATCAGAGCGACACAATACAGTCTCCAACTGGTGATTCACTATCATTAGAGGCACAGTGCTGCTGTGACGGCACTTGGGCATCCGACATGCTGGAGACATCGTAATCCGCCATGACCTCAGTCTTTAGACGTCAGACTTTCCTGGTTCCTCGCACCTGCTTAACGGCCTTCGTCCTCACAACATGTTCCCGCACATGACCACTTGCATTTGGGTGGCTACATGCAGAACATCACCCTGATGCTGGGCTCACACTACATGCCTCAGAGGCTCTTTACGAAAACACGAAATCTGTTCAGAGTTCATCGGGCACCTGGCACAAAGATCTTGCACAAAGATGTAATACCTCAGGGCGCACGGCATGAACAGCAGCAATGCTGCGATACGATGTTTGTGGAGGTTGGCGGCCGTTTGCAGTGCATCTCTGCCACCTGAGCCGGCTGCATTCGGAGCGGTCCTCTCAGCCCATCTGGGGCCTGACACAAAGGTGGGGGTGGGGGGCGGGGGGCGGGGTCGTGTGGCGGCTTGGGGGGTTTGCCTCCTGCAACCTGCTGTCAGCTTCAAACCCCGTCTTCGCAGCTATGCTGATAAAAGGAGGATTCGTCTTCGCTCAATGCCGCCAACATGCGCCTGGTTGGGCGCCACGTTGGGCCTCAGCAGAACCCCGTCGTCTCTGGAGATCTCTGGAGCTAGGACGCCAAAAGATGGGCAATGGCAGTTGCGGCTGCAGAAGCAGACAGTCAGTGCTCAGACCCTGTTGAACAGTCCAGTCATACGATTCCGGTGAGCACAGGCGGCAAACCCCTTGAGTAGGATGGGCCATCAGCATCGCAATGTTCATCATCGTCGGTGCATGTGGAAATTCTTAACTACCTGCTGAGTGGGAGAGCCAGATTTAACAATAATGATGATGATGGTAGGAAACTATCAGCATGCAACAAAATGACAGTTATCTTGCGGGGCTGTGTTCAAGAAATTAAAACAGAAACATATACCTTCATTGAAAGGTGGACCAAACCAAAACAGAGACATAAAGGGAGATAGTGATTAGTGCAAATTGTATGCTAAGATATATGGCTGAATTTCACTCAGAGTATGCTACGGCATGCAGCAAACAAAAGCGCAAAACAACTCAGAAACCGATATACTCTCAAAAACGATGAAAGATCTGATACAAAAGTTAATGACGAAAACAGAAATTAGAAGCAGTAACATGCTGCGGTTTTTCTCACCTACATTGCCACAATGAGGGCTTGCTCTGGTAATTGGTAAGATCATTACAATGCTATTAACCGTCGCTTGTTTGAAATCGCTGTCAATCCTAATCAAGAACATATTACTAACATCTTTAGCGTTCGTGCTTATATAGAAAAAAGAATAACATGCAACAATCACGACTTTTTGATGCTTGTCATACAACGTGCTTGAGTCCACCTGTGCTTTCTCTGCTAAGGATGCAGTGACCGCGCTCATATTCCTGAGCATGAAGATGAATAAAGCACTAGCATTTAACCTAACAATGGGAGCCAACGAACTAAATTCCGTGTGGATAAAATACATGAGACTGAGAAGGCATTAACCTTGTGCTTTTCAATCATCCGCCTTCACGCTGCTACTGGGTCATATTCCTCATAATAAAGCTGCTTTTTCTGCAGCATCTTGTTACATCACTCGTGCATTTCTTAAGAGCCGTCCAAGTGTCGTCCACGTGAACACTAGACGAAACGATGTAAACTGTAAATTCTCTCAAAAGGATCCTCTGTATATTCAGCTCTGGATAAATACTACCAGCCGTTGAAGGAGCCACGAATAACATACGGGTCGGCATCATATCAGATTTGCTGTTCTTTTCCTTGCATTCGCGTATGTCTATTGGGGCTACTATGGGAATTTCTGTGCTCACCAATTAGTAGGAAAAAACTATCTGTTAAAACTTAATGGACAAGTACTAAGACACGATAAACGACATTGAAGAAATTGAGAAAGTTGGCATGCCAGAGGCTTCTTTGCAGTTGATGAAGCAGTTATTGTGTAGGTAAAAGAATGTAAAACTGTTGATGAGTGAAAAGCAACAAATCAAGTGACGGTGGCTTCCATTTAAACACAGACGGGTTAAACTGCTTACCTTGCAAACATAGGAAACTTTTCACACAGAAACCAAGATAAACGACGAAGGCAAAACCATCATGGAAGATAGGGCTTCGTGGAGAGTAGGAAGCCAATGAATTACCCCTGATGAAAGCGACATATGCAAAACCAACTCACAAGACGGTGTCTACTGGGTGGGGATCACGCAAGCCTACCCCAGAAGAGAGGCCAGAAAAAGTGGAGGATGTTGGCAGGATGGACAAAGATGTACTTACTTTGAAGACTTCTTTATCAAGCCATGAGTTGAAGCATCTAGCTTCATTTGACAGGCCAATCCTGTGCAGTTCGTCAGAATGTCGCATGATGAACCAGTGTTGTCATAAACATTTATGAAAACTTTCTGGTGTGTAGTCAATACTACTACCAGTAAGAGTAGATAAACTATTCATTGTTTCTGTCCAGATACTAGCATTACTAGGATGTGTTACCGTTGCAAGCAAGTTAAAGATACTTCTTGCTGCAATCAACGACCATGCTGCGTGGGAAGGCATTCTTATTGGTATGTCATTTGCTTGGGCTTGTTCTGAATGAATCACCTCCTGGAGAAATGACACGTATATAGATTCGGCAATGACGGACTGCTGCTTGCATGTCGCCACATAAATGTAGTGTAGATATGATCGGTACACGGTTATATATCATATCCGGATCATTGTTGCAACATGATTGAAGTATCCAAGAAGGCAAAGCGAATGATTAACACTTCATTCCGGACCCGTATTATTTCGACTCACACACTCGCAAAGCAGGCATGGCGGTTACGGCCTGAGCTTGCAGGTGCATGGCACTCAGATTTGTCTCGCCAAGCTGACCAGGTCGCGCCGCAAATAGAAACCGTTTGAACTAGAGCAGACTGGAGTCCCAAGGCAGAATGCACTCCCTTCTGTGAACAAGGCCACCCACACATGCGCAACCATAGCGATGGAGATAATTGTAAGCATTTTTTATTCCTATGTCCTTTGTGATCTTGGACGGATATCCTAGCATTGGGTTGTCTTAAGATTCAGATAGATTTTCCTAGCATTTCCTCCAAGGCGGGCTTTGCCTATTTTCGGGTAGCATGATGACGGCGGGGCCAGTGTGTGGATTTTGATGGAAAGCGCCGTGGAACAGTGCTTGTTGGAAGTTGATGCGATTTTGGTGGGTCAGGGCTGTTGGCATGTTCGTTGAAAAATGGGATGTGGAAGACTTGGACGCTTGGGGGAAGGGGTTGGCTGGTTGAAAATGCCAAAATAAGGAGTGAAACGTTGGAATAAGTGGTGGAAAATTGATGGTATGCTCATTTAGAAATATTTGGTGAATTCGGGTGTGGGGGGGGGGGGCATGACGAGGAATGCTCCGTGGTTGGGAAACGACGAAAAAATGTGATTTTGTTGGTATGTGTGAGGTGACATACACTTAAGTAGGTAAGGTAGACAAGGTATGCTCTAACTGAGAACGCTTCAACATCCTGGAAAACCCTTCAAAACAAGGACCTGGCAGCTTTCCGACGGGCGCCCGCCGCATCACAGAACCTGACTGACACCAATGACGCGGCAACTGCGAAGTGGAGTGTTGCAGGTGAGGGTGGCTTTTTGAGAATTTATCGTGCATTGTGCGAGAGAGGCTTGGTCCGTGTTTCCCAGCAATTAGCTCTGAGGGTACTGGAAACCTGTGCAAGGTGATGGTGGCGACGAATGTCTTGCAGAAGACTTTTCTTTCTTGGAGAAATCCGCCGAGTGCTCTCTGCCTTTCCGAAAATTTCCTGCTCCGACTGGTCACTGCTAGAACCTGCTTCGTAGGTTCCAACGGCGACGCGCTTTCTCACCAAGTCTTGCTTGAGACCCCTTCGCCACATGCTGCGGACACGCATGCATCACAGGCATGCATTTTGCATGCCAATGTCTTCGCAAGTTCACGTGAATCTACAAATTCAAGCTTCAGTGCCCGTCTGTGACTCTCCGACATTCGGCAAGTTCTGCGGGTCTTTGCGGATGCAAAGCAACCATCCGCGATCACGGCGTTCACGGCGTCATGCAACACATAAGCTGGCCGGTTCTTCGTGTTTGTGCACCTCGGCACCACCTTGGCTCCGAGACGGCGCTTGCGATGGATGCCAGAGACCTTGTGGGCTCATCGGACTCGAAATCTGGAGTCGGCAGCCAGAATGGCCACCGGATCGCTAGGCTGTACTGCGATCATCCAGCAACTCCTGCTTTGGCTCAGGACTCAACGACTGCTGGAGCGACATAAGGTCGGTCAAGCGGTAGCCAAGCCTTCAGCGCTTGTCCGAAGCGGCATCTCCGGTTTGTGACATGTCGAATGGCCCTCAGCAACACAGCAGAGGCAAAGATCAGGCTCTGTCAGTGGCTTGCTGAGCTGCCCGCCGCTCTCTGGCAATGCTTCCGAGGTGTTGTCGTCTTGAAACGTCATTGACCTTGGACGGTCTGTGCAGATCGGCTCCTGACTACACAACTCACACTCAAAGCAGACGTCGGTGTCTCGAATCTGCCAAGTGGCAAGCATCTGCACAAGCTTGGCAAAGCCTGCAGCCTCCGCCTCCGTGGCCACGATCGTATGAGCCACGTGCACATACCAGCGACTGCCTGCAACGTCTTTGGGTTTTTAGTGGTGTGTCACTCTCTCGTATGCGGCAAAGCAAAGCTGGAAAGCTCGTGTGCAGTCGCCACATTTCAGAAGGGTCTCTCTGCCTTTTGTGCTGTCATGACCCGGCCGCAAAGGGTTGAGAGTGAGCTCTGCATCTTCCATGGTGATGCCACGAAGCATCTCACGAGTCCTGACAGGCACATACAGGCGCACCATCCTGCACACCTCGCCGGTCACCCCGCAATGCACGGGCCGTGTCCTGGAGTCGTGCACGAGACGCACGTTTTGCACCTGCAGCTCCTGTCTTTCAGCTATGCGGAGCGAGACATTTTCAGTGTCATAAGATAAATCCTCAGAAGAACTCAGCAAGCGATGCTGTGATACTTTTTGTGTAATTCCGCGATGCATGAGGCCTGCTGCATCGGATCGGGATCACTCAGGAGGAGGGCCCGAGCACTTCGTGCTTCGCCCAGGCTTGTGCCACGTGGAAATGTCATGTTTAAAATGCTGGGGGTCAAAATGCTGACAATGCAATTTCGGCAGCTATTTCTGCAGCCACACCTGTCCATTGTTCCAAACGATGCTCTTCTGTGTTTCCAGACAGACCTGTCCGATGAGGACATGGCCCTCCATCTCCAGGGCCACATGCGCTTCTGATTCATTTGGCATGCGACTGCCCACGACGCCGCTAGTAGGGACCCAAGGTCTGATCCAGGTGATCAGAGAGCCAGACACAGATCCGACAAGCTGCCCATCTGACTCGCAGTACCAGTTTCCCTGCAAGTGCATCAGGATGTCAAAAGTGTCATCGTCGTTCTCCTCGCTGAGATACAGCTCCGGGTCGCGGAGAACCTTCATGGCTGCACACGTCTTCCCCAAAACCAAATCGGACGAACGCTTCTTGGGAGCGATCTGGCAATCAGGGCCACAGTTCTCCTGAAACTCATTGCATCCACCACACTCCAGACATCGCAGTTGAAGGTTTCCCATTGCGCTGTGGCCGCTCTGGCCTCCTGTTCTACATGCTGGTATGGCAAATGCTATTTGTAGTTCTCTCTTGCTGTTCCTATTGACAAGGTCCTGCCCATACCTGCAATACCATGCCAAAGTAATGGCTCGTGCAAAACACAGCTTGAGAAGGTGTCACAGTCTCACAACACGCGAGCTGAGCTCGGATTAAGCGACCATGACATCCACCATGAGCTTCCAACTAGTTCCAACTGCTCCGTGCCTCAAGGAAGTTTGCCTCCCTTAGGCCGCAGGCTGCGGTGCTCACAACAGGGATACCACGGAGCTGTGCCTGACACTCGTGGTTTACATTTGAGCTTCCGTCTAAACTGTGTCGCTGTGCCTCCACAGCAACCAGGCCAAAGGACTCTTGCCAAAGCGAAGGCATCAGCAGGACCGCTGTCCTTGACGATGTCATGTCGAGAATAGATACTGCACTCGCTCTGCTGCTGCCATTGATCCTACACACACCTGTGCATGCTGATCTCGTTGGACAACAAAGCCTTTGGCTTCAGATCCGAGGCGGGCTGGGAGTCAGCACTGCGCTAGCATGAAGCGTGACAAGCATCTGCCGGTAGATTTCTTCGATGTTGTCAGTCCCCGCCACTATGGTGATATTGGGATGTGCTCGCCTCGGCAGCATTGGACGCAGGTGCACGGCGTGTTTTTGTGAGGCTTCTGAACTCCAGGATGAACTAGAGCGCAGTCTTCTGTTTCTTGGCCGGCTACAACTGGACCTCGTGCAAAGTCTTTGTCCACCCAGTGCTGACGCACAGGAACTGGATGTCGGCAAACCTGTTTTAGGGGACACAACTTCAGAACAGATTCTGTTGACTGAGGTAGCGCGAGCCAGGGAACATCAAGGCCAGGCGCAGTACCACTGCAAGGCCCTTTGCTGGGCAAGGACTGATGAAGGTGACCTCAGCATGAAGCGGAATGCCTTCTTGCGAGTGCAGGAACACAGCGAAGCTGCTATCCTCGCCATTATCCGTGCAGTCACAGTGTACCATGCAATGCATGCCTGCGCTTTTCGCAGCATGTCAAGATCTACGTCGACGTTGTCTACTTGGCACTCGGTCGTGCCAGGCCTTCGGTCAGGATGCTATGGCAACCTGTCGGGGCTGCGGGGCTCGCAGCACTCGCTCATCCGACGTGCGTTGCAGTTCGGCAAATGCTTGCTGCAACGTTGCAATTTTCTTCAAAACCTGGTCCGTCTGCAGTCGCATCTTTGCTGCAGCATCTTGCTTCTCCTCAAAGGTCGCCATCAGTCGAGATAGAGTTTGCTCAAACTCCACAATTCTGCTGGTGGCTTCTCGCTGGGCAGCTTCTCCACCAGCTGACACCACCTTGGCTGTTGCCAGAGTGGTCTGCTCGACGAGCTTCTCCTGTTCTCGTTCCAATGCACGGATTTGGTTTTGCCGTACCTCTTCAATGTGCCGTAATTCGCGCAACTTGGCCTCGGCCTTCTTGCAAGACTCCCGCTGCAACACGCTGTCCTCTGCCGCTACCTGAGGTGTCTCCGTCCTCAGCATTTCGGCTCGGGCTTCTAACCGCTTGAGATCCGAAAGGAGGTCCTCCAATCGGTTCTTCGCTTTGCTTCTTTCTCGCTTCAGCTCCAGGATCTCGCTCTCGAAACAAACTTCATCGTCTCGGCATGTTTGCTGCAGCTGCTCCAGCTCTTCTGACAAAGTTTGTATCAGGAAAGACATCTCCTTGTGCTTCTGCCATCCCTTGTAATTCTCGCTTTCTGAAATCGTGTCAAGCTCTCGGTGCAATCGCTGCAGCTCGCTTTGCTGGCCTTCAAGTTGCCCTAGCAACGCATCGATTTCGGGACTTAGTGTTTCCAAGCCCGACGAAGCCCAGGGTGCCGTCGGTGAGGCGCTTGCCACAAGCGTGGCATTGATTTCTTCGGATTCTCTGCACAATCTTCGCAATTCTTCGCACCGACCCGTTGCGATGGCAATCAGAGCCTGAGCCTCTGCCTCTGGCATGCTACCCCCCATCTTCGTTTCCGCCTGCTCCAGCTGCAAGGTGATGGCCTCAATCCTAGCCTCACTGGTCTCACGCAAGGCTCGCTGCCTTGCCAGTGCCGTGTGTAACTCAGTCTGCAAACCTACCTGAATTTGCTCGGAATCTTCAAGCAGCTGGTCAGCTCGTTGTGAGCTCGGTGCCAGTTGCTCCGACACCATGCTTTGCACGCGCTCCAGCTTCTGCAGAAGGCGCTGCTTCTGCTCGCGCAGCTGGGAGTTCGCTGCCTCAGTCCCCGATCTACTGACAAGCCAAGAAACCACACGCGTGCATTTCAACTGTGCTGGGTAATGGTACAGTCACCATGCATACCAAGACTGTTTGACTATCGTTTGCAACTAAGCAGGGCGCCTGCGCGCGTTCAAGAAGCAAACGGTGCTTCATGGGTGCCGCACAGGTTGTACGATTTCCAGTGCTGGCCAGCTTCTGCAACTCAGCGTTTTGCAGCTCCAGTGCGATCGCTTGACGCCGGGCTGAAGGCAGCTGAAAAGGAAATGTCGATTGTCTGGTCTCGCCTCGCGCTTGTACGGAATCCAGCGCTCGCACCTCTACCACTAGCGAGGCAGTCCCAACAGCAAAGCGCAACATGTGAGGTGTGCTGCCGGGAACCAGATCCGACATGGAAGGGAGCTTGATTTGGCCAAGTTCCGATTTGCAGCTTTCCAGAATGGAGAAGATAGATATGTACACGTCCGATTCCGGAGCCAAGCTGAAAGACCGACCCCATTCGGGGCGCAAAGTGTCACTGCCGGCATGAACCTCTACAGTGAGCTGCGAAGTTTGTGAAGCCGACAGGTCGGGGATAGAAAGTCGAATCTCAAACACCCTCGCTGCTGCATTGCCCATGGCGATGATGAAGGGATGAAAGACTAGCCCCTGGTGGCGTCCAGCCGATACAGCGGCAGCTCCGGCATATCCCTGCCGCTACTCAGATCGCAAACAGAAGGGCATTTTGTGCAAAGCAGAGAAGGTACAGCATGTTATGGTTCCTTGCCTGGACAGACACCCACGCACACACGCACCACACAAAAGCATTTGGCATCATAACAATGCAATGGCGCACAAAAGCGGATACTTACGGTACGAAGGGACAGACCTCAAACATGTCAAGCAAAATGGTTCGGAAACACTAGGAAACCAAGACACCGAGACATGGACGGGTAGCTACAAAGGCTGAAACAGAATGAAAGAGCGCCACACAGACAGCCGGGCCGAGCGAGAAAGAGAAACAGCGGGAGGGAGGGAGGAGGGAGGGAGGGAGGGAGGGAGGAAGGGAGACAGACAACCGAGACGCCAGTTCGCCCATCACTCAGCCTTCCTTTTAACCTACACAACAGCTCCAGCTGGCCAGGGAATGACATCTGGGCCCGCAACATACTGCCCCTTGTCGCACAAGGCCGGAGGCGAGAAACCGTGGATGCTGTCGAAGTAGCCTGCCGAGAGAACCGCCGCGCGACTAGAACAGCTGGCTAAGCGGCTAAGGCACCATAGTCAGCGCAGTGGCACAGGCATGTCTGAACACCACCTCAGGTCAACACAGATCATGGACTGCGACACGGCTTCAGCATGATGACAGCATGGTCATGTCGCAGTTGTGTTCAAGACGCCCTCCGAAAAGCGCTCCACGAAATTGCAGAGGTGCTGGGAGGTGCAGAACATCACGAGGTTCGGATTCTGAAGCAGTTCTCGATGAACAGCCAACCTCGGACTCCGCTTGCAACGAAAGCCACGAACGGCTGAAGCTCTGCTCCGAGTGTCGATGTCGGCTCCGCTTCCATACCCCACGGTCCAAATGGAAGATTGTAGTCATGGCCCATGACCTCATTGCGCGCGCAAGCTCTCCAAGGCCATGGCAGATCTGGCTGCTTCCCGCTGCTCGTGCCCACATCGGCTGTCGTCGGAAAGCACCGTATCAGTATCGCTGTCCAAACACGACTGACACAAAATCGCTTGAGTTGGGCGACCACGCACTTCTTGGAACTGATACTCCTGAAGGGCACCAAGCTGGGAGAGCACGGAGCTCTGCAGAAAGTGCAAGCTCCTCAGTATCTCCAGGCAGCTTCGCCTTGCTTGGATGGACACTGCCACGTCCACCACCAGATCCCCAGCACATGCACCTAGCTGACACTTGGCAGATTTCATGCGGTTGCCTCTGACAGCCCGTTTAGCCAAGCCACCCATGAGCTGGGTCATCGACCCTCGCCATGCGGTCACCTCACCCAAAAGGTTACGATTTTCCACTCAACGGAGACATCGCAGAGCTGTCTTGCTGCTTGCATCCGAGCATGCGACCTGCTTCCCACCACGTAGGGCTACCGTGCAACGCTGCGGTCCTTCCTCGGGCAGCGCCCAATTGCCAGAGCTTTCGGTGGAGTCGTTCTTCCAGTCCTGATCCGCAGCTGACACAGCTTTACCCAGGTGCCGGTGGCACTAGCTATATGGCCAAGGTGAAAGAGAACGCTTGGGGAGCATGCGAAAGCCAAATCATATGATGACAGAAAGGTAGACGCGACGCTCGACATAACATGGTATCGCCGCAGAGGCAAGACCGGAGACACCCAAGATCCAACAACGTACAAGTAACATCAAGTAACACCATGCAAACACCCGGTTTCATCTGGCATCGCTGCAGAAGCAAATGGCGCAAGATTCACACCTCCGAGATCAACGAGTTGGCAGGAACTCCTGGGTTCCTGGATGAGGCATGCCGAGGCAGTGATGGCATGAGGCGCGGCGCCGATCAGGCTGGCTAATGCTACTGCCACTGCCACTGCTACTGCTGCGGCTATTGCTATGGCTACTGCTACTGCTGCGGCTATTGCTATGGCTACTGCTACTGCTACGACGACTACTACTAACTACTACCACTAACTACTACTACGACTACTACTCCTATGCTCCCACTCCAACAACTCACTCACACTCCCACTCCTACTCCATGCCACCGTGCCGTGCCGGTTGTCAGTATCCCAGCCCTGGCCCCCTTTGGCCTCCAAAATGCTCAAGATCGCTAAAGTGCTAGAGTCCTCACAGGGCCGAATTCGTGCTCACACGGCGCATGTTCTGGGGTGCCAGTCGTTTTCCCCGCCACAGTGTGCGGGGTTCAAAGTGTAGTTTTCGGCGCGGAATGGTCCTCCCGCCGCAAGCGATCAGTGCTGTCTGCCATGGCATACATGCCCTAAGCCGTACGTCTTACGTAGCGAACAGCAAAAACTCGAATCAACACAGCGCCCCGCTGGGGAACCAAAAATCCTCCCGCGACACCACCATGCGTGCTTGGTTGTGTCACGTCACCCTGCGGATTTGCAGTTCGGAGCATCACCTGATTTATACAGTGACCTCCTAAACCTGTGGAGATGCTCCTGCAGCGGCGGACTTGCTTTGTGGCATTTCTTTGCTTTCTTTATTGCGCAAGACATGAGGCATATTCGCGACTCGGCGCCCGCTGCCAACTTGCAGCTGAATGCTCTGCCTACATGCCGCTGGAAGGAGCAAAATCGAGCAAGCGTCCGTCTGCCCGGAAGTTGCGTGTTGAATGTGCCATGTTCTCGCTGATGCTTCCAGAACCGAAGGTCCTCAAGCGACGATTCTCCGACGATGCTACTTGCGACCGGTAGTAGTCTCAGCAGGGAGTGCGCGGAAACACGTGCCACCGAAGATAACTTTAGCCCCCAGACATGTTGCGGGCTGGCTGCAGTTCAAGGCGCATAGATCAATAGCGCCGTCAGCAGGACACCTTCTGTGCACATGATGTCGCGCAACAGCGCCTGAACCAAGACACACAAGCAGCGGGAAAAACTGGCATTACCCATCATTGCTCGTCTGCAGATCTCTGACGTCTCTTCAGTGCGTCTACAATCCTAGCATGCAGGCATAGTAATGACACATTGCCTTGCAAACAAACCAGGGTTGTGGTCGGGAGCTGAAATCAAATCAAGATTTCCTAAGGCCTGCCCCGACTAAGCTGTCTAAGGAGTGCAAGACGCGAGTTGCATGATAATGTAGCCCCTGCAAGCTGCATTCCATTGATACGCATTGTTGGAGAGCCAGGATCAAAGCAGGGCCACAGTTTGGCCCATGTAGAACTTGATCTACACTCTGTGGTTTGGCAGTGACCAGTGCACGGCCGTCTGTACCGACAGACCAGTCCAAAAGCTGAAAGACTCTGGTAGTCAGTGTAAACGACGACATGGCACTATCAGTGCCATTCAAGCGTGTGTCGATTTATTCGCAGCTCTAGCAGGGAAGGGGCTTTCCAGCCGACAACCTTCCTTGTGTTTTGTGTTTGGGGAGACCGGAGACGATTCTGTTCACAGAAAGACTACTGGAATGCCCCAACAGCAGATCAGTTGGACGGGTAATTCTTGCCGGGGCTACGTTTGCAAGCTGGACTTTCGTGTTGCTGTTGACCCGTGTGCTGATCAGTCATCTCCACCTACCCGGATAACCCTCTACTCCACGTGTAAACACATTAAGTGGCGGCCGGTGCCTGCGCAGCGTAGCGCCGCCCGTTGCCAGTTGTTGACACCATTCCCAAGTCCTGGCTTGCGGTAGTGGCAGCAGTGGCTGTCATGCTTCGCTTCTCTTAGCAGCTCCCAGGCTTGTGGGGCACAAAGATCCGACTGAGCGTGCTGCAAAAAGACTCGTTTCATCGAACTCATCCTGACAATTCGCGATTGGAACACTGCTTCACAGCTGCACACCACCAAACCAAAGCAACACATGTGAAAATCCTGGGTGGCGACGACGGCAATTCGTAGTGCAGACGCATCCTCTGCAAAGAGAAGCAACTGTTGGGCTTCAGCACAGACCGCTACGCAGCGCTAAAGTGCCGGGTGGATCCTCGGGCTCATCGGTCGCTGCTTGCGCAGGCCTGAAGGTGAACCGCACGGCTGAACGGAGAAGGCACAATAAATCCGATACAGTACCCGTGCCTGACGAGGAGGTCAACACCGGGTTGCACCGTCGCAGCAGCAAGGAGTTGGCTTCCAGGCCCAGGCGGTCTCAGATAAAGCAAACCTGCAGGAAACTCGAAGGACAATGTTGACTGAAAGCTATGGAGACTTGTCGGACGTGCCTCCGTAGAGAACGATGCCGGAGAGGCCTCGATCCTCACAAAAGGCCTCCACTCGCGAGGTCCAGGCATGTTGAATGAAATACTTTTTTCCTCGTACCGTCATGCCGTCATACATGATTTCGCCAATTTGTAGAGTAAGACACGCTTTCACCTGATTGTTTTTCGGCATGGGGCCAAAGCCCAGCAGCCCAACCGACCATACTAGAACGAGACCTCAGGCGAAGGAAGTGTGCAGACATTTCGGGAGATGTCGGCAGGTTACAGGCTAGGCTTTCTCCTCGAGAGATAGCAATGCCTTGGCACCTGCCAGCTTGGCCAGCGCCACTGGTCTGCCGACATCCTGCACGGACATGCACGTTGACTCCTGAGTTGCACCCAAACCGTCTGTACCAATATACACGTACATGAAGATATATGTAATCACGTCCCATACATACATGCAAGACCCCTGCGGTTTGCTCGTTTTACGAATAGGTCCATGAAATGCATAGAAGCCCAAACCATTTAGACCAACACCCCACCAGGAGGAAGATCTTGACTAGAAAAGCCTAAAAGAAACGAAAGAAGCAACACCAAGATGACCAACATCCCCGCGGAGATCCAAAACCAAAAAAACAACACAAAAACAAAGAACCAACACCAACACAGCCTAGGAACGATCCAAAATCAAATAAAACAAAGACACCAATTCTTTTGGTTTTGGTTCTTTTGGTTCTCGGATTTTCCTTCTCGTGATCTTGCTTCGTCTGCTTTTTCTTGTTTTTTTGGTTGTGGATCTCTTCTGAGATCTTTTTATGTCTCTAGTCTCGACATGTACAAG
>CAJNJA010021564.1:0-10253 GCA_905231915.1 Symbiodinium necroappetens | reverse complement strand
CGCTCTTTTGTTCGTGGGATGCGCAAATGCCGACACAGTCTTTCCTGGCCTAGCAAGGAACTACAAACTTCCTGGAGGCGATTGGGGCGGCGGTGGGCTCAAAAGAAATCCTACGGCTAACCCACCTGGATCTAGCTCTAGGCTCTGGGCAGAGCCGGAGCCACAAGCTGCAACTATACTATACAAATGCTACGCTTAAGGTGCTGCGCTTCGCTCCGCACTGTCCAGCGTTTTTGCTGTTGTTGCTTTTGTTGTTTTGTTGGTGTTGGATCTCTTCTGGGATCTGAGAATTTGCTGCTTTTTTGGTCTTGGTTTTTTGGCTACGTTTTGTTATGCTGGACATTGTTTTTTTGGTTTTGGGTATCCTATGGGATTTCGGGTCCTTGGTTTTGGATATGTTGCTTCTCTTGCTTGAAAACTGCACATCTCCTCTGGAATGTTGGTTGCACTGGTTCTTGTTGTGGTTTCCTTGGTTTGGGTTTCCTCTTGACTTTTGGGTTTTCGGCAATGGCACGGAACGGGGCCGTCGCAGACCTTTAGTTGTAATATGATACGCATAATACTAATATTAGCAACCCTTTTTCGCCATTGGTTTCGATAGTTTGCAAACACGAAAAACGAAAGTGCGAAATTATCTGAAACGAAAGCAATCGAGCGAACGAAACTGTGCCTATGAAGGAGTGGAGCGAACGGATTGGTTCTGCTTCGGTTCATCAATACAAGGAAACGAACTGCAAGCATGGTTTCACTAAGCGACAGAAACAAGGAGCCACACTCTAACACCTAGCTCCTGCTGTCGGCTTAAAGCGGTCGCTTGAGGCTCAAAATTGAAATCGGGAAGGGGTCCCGAAAAGGGCCTGTCTACGCAGCAGTTATGTTAAAAGGTACCTTTTTCGACTTGGGCGGCCTCCACGTATGTAGAGCTCCAGTCAGCTATTGATTTCAAGACTCGACCCTCTGTTCATGCGTGAGTAGCACGCCGGGTGTGGAGATCTTTTTCTTGGTATGGCTCCTGGAGGTTGAAGCATACTTCTCGTCAGAAGGCGAAGGGTGCGCAGAACGCTTGCCCAAATCCGTTAGCATCCGTTGGCCAGACTGTCTGTTCAGCTGGCGCAAGTCCCCAAGTGGTGTCGAGGAGATGTTAAACCAATGGCTACTCCACACCTGACTTGGTACCGGGGCGTGCATCAAAAACCGAAGCCATGCATGCCACGCCATGCGGCCTGCCCAGGGAGGGCGTCATGTCCACGAAGCACTCGCCACCTGGTAAAGACCGCTTCGGGCCTATACAGTATCTTGCGGGACCGACTAGTTCACGGGATCTGCACACACCTGTCGGGGATTTGCTGCGATCCCACAAAACCGCAAACCACCTGGGCTGCCACTCTCCCGGTCGCCGTGGTAGGCAGGCGACCTGCACCAAGATAGCATAGAGGAAGTACTCGGGAGGATGATCATCTGACCCGTTGTTGGAACCATCAGATCGTCAAGAAGTCAGCAGGCCGTTATTGATTGTGAGCATCGGATTTCCTATCACGACCTCAAACATGCTCTTCTACAAACTGCAGCAACCGCCGTCTCCAGCCTCTCTAGACACAGGCACCCTCGGCTGTGCGGCAATTCGTTCATCTTCACGCGTGGCCAATGCCAGACAGAGCCTGAATCTCTGGCGAGGGCTCATCAAGCGAAACGCTCCTCGAACGTGACCCGAACCCTGGAGAAATCACCAGCGAGCTGGCATGGCCATTGGCAGAATATGCCCTCACACGGTGCCAGTTCGCAATAGTTCGCACCGTTACGAATCTCGATGAATCTCGTGAAAGTGCAACCAGGGCACCTAATGCGCAGCTCACCCTCTACGTCCAGAGGGAGGCACTCTGGAAGAACAGGGCACGATGACGTGCGATTTTGAGAAAGTGCGACTCTGCGCCGTCCTGCAGCACAACTTGACAACTTGCGACCCGAACCGGAGCTCAGTGTTTTTATAGAGTCCGTGAACCAACTCTACTGTGCCTCGCGGTGCGAAGCGTTGCGCTCTGCAGGGTCCCGCAGCGCAATGATGCCAGCCCCGCAAGAAATGGACGTTCGCAGAGACCATGCAGACATGGAGCGAATTGAAACTACTTTTGTTCAGCCTTGCATGCACACATGGAGAGACACGCACTTGTGGTTCAGAGCGGCTCCAATTCTGTGTAACGGTGCGTGCATGGGCTTTGAGGGCTCCAAGCAATGACGTGAAGCTCTTGTTACAATCTCGGACCATCTGACGATCACTGCGCGAGAAGTCGTACCTGCTATCCAAACCCCCACTGACCTGAGGCTGGTGCGAATGTTCTGAAACTCGCCAGCAGTGGGCAGCTCCATCTGATGCATCAAGGCATCTTCACAAAACGGCATGCCTGAAAGCCACGAGGAGGCACAATTTGCGCAGAAGCCTGAGTAGCTGCTTGGGCCGCTTGGTCAGCCAAGTGTTCTGCAAGCTGTCGCAGACCCGCGCCTGAGGGCGGCAACAGACTTCCGGCAATTTCGCGATGGCTCTACATAAACCCATCTTTTGCTGGCCCGTGAGGCTGCTACAAGCTGTGTGATGGACGCTGGCCTGAGCGCACGCGGCGATAAGATTCCAAGAAACCGAAGGATGCCTTGGGCCACCCCGAAAACAAAGGAGCTGGCATTCGAGGAGTTGTGCAAGCTGTACAGCAACCTCAGCACAGGAATACAAGTCATGTGCTTGGCAGTGCGCAGCTGCTTCAATCCCTGGCAGTAGCCAACAAAAGCCAAAACGCTGCATCAACTGCTCCACCACCGTCTCGTTCAAAAGCTTGATGTGAGACCTTCCCGGGAAACCCTGTGCTCCCCATCAGTGTCTATTGCATGCACTTGGCACAATACATACAGCCACTACCGCACGCTGGGTCAACGACGGCGTTGCCATGATTGTTTGTAAAACCTTGAGCTGCACCTCCACAAGCAGTGGTCCGTTGAAGCTAGGTGTTTGCTGTGCTCCAACCTGATAGGACACTTGAGGGATCCGGAATTAAGGTGCGCACTGTCTCATCGCCATTCGCTGCCTCGTGCACGAAAATAACTGACACATTGGCCTATTCCCCCCTGGCCTCTCCCAGCTTCCGCACACAGCGACAAGTTACTTGTGTAGTGAGTCACCACCCCGGCCCCTCCACTGGTGATGCACTCTTGATCCCTTCCGGCCTGTTCCTTCATGAGATTTACCACAATAGCAACCGTCTCCTCTTTCAGCGCTTCTCGATGGATCAGCCTAGCCCAGCTTTGAAGTTTGGAGGAATCGGCACCACAAGAAATGCATGCTTGTCCTAACTGGTCACGTGCCTCTGCAAACAAGAGAGCGAAATCATCACGATCTTGTTGTGAAACGTTTCGCAGGCCTTAGTCGAGTCTCTCAGTCAACGTCGCTTTCACTTCGTGCTACAAGATGCCGCTCAGCTTGGAGCCATGAGGATGGCTCGCAAGACCTCGTCCAAGGGGAAGTCGGACGTGCCCAAGCCAGAGCCTCAATCTCAAGCCCGAGAGCCCACAGTTGGCGCCATTCCGTGGACCCACCCCGCCCCCCCCCACCTGAGCCGTGCCCGTTTCTCGAGGCATCTTCTCTGTGATGCCGGATCTTCAAGATGGCTCTATCCGTGTACTCCTGGGAGCGCATGTTCTCTCGTTTTCTCGAAAAGCCTTCTGCGGGCGCAGGCCTTGATGATCGGATACTTCTTCCGGCATTCCTGGCCTCCGAGCCAGAAAAGATCGGCAGAACCTCTAACTGTGCACGGTGAGGACGAGACTCAGCTCTCTAAGCTCGGCTTCCACTTCCTGACCTTAAGGGCAGCGGGGATCGCCAGAGCTGCTGCCATCTGTACAGTAAGGCCTGGACAAACCTGCATCTGGAGTGCATCGAGGCACCGGTCACACCCGTGTACTCGCCAGTCTCAGCCTTCCGCTGGCAAGCCCAGAGCGTGCGAGATCTCCAGCAGACACTGAGATCCGGGAGGCACGCCGTCTGAAGGGACGGACCATTCCTCTTGAAGGCGTCGCGCATGAGACCGCTTCTGTTAAGCTACTCCGCTGGCTCCACTTGTCTAGGATTGGGAGCAGCTGCAACTTAGCGAAGTTTATCTATGGCATCTGCCGAGACAAAGCTCCAGCCACGTGAGTCAGCTTTGCTCTCGCATGCGAGTACGGCACAAGATCCGAACACACAGCGTAATCTGTGCAATTTTTACTGGGAGGACCAGACTTATGGCAGGATACATGTGCCCTCATTGCACTGAAAGCCGTACCGGCAAGCCAGGGAGAACTTGTTGCATCAATGCTGTCCCTTGTCTTCGTGTTGTGAGAAGCCTCCTTTTCGCTCCAGCTTGGCAAGCATCGCCTCTGGTCTCCTTCCTAATGCGATTGAAAAACGTTGCCCCACTTGGTGGCGCGGCACCCCGAAAGAATTCAAGGCTTACCTGCTTGCAAAGCATGGATTGGCTCTGTATTTTGCTTGGGTTCATCGTGCTTGCTGAAAGCTCGTGCAAGTCACGCAGGCATCCTTTAAGTTGCATTCTGGTTCGCATGCGCATGCTCCGGGGGTCGGAGTAAATGAACAATATGTTCCGTCCGCCGCCTGCCCCTGGAGCGGTCGGATGGACTGGTTCCTGAGCCAATGCGAGAGGCAGTGTGGGCGAGGCGCTCAGCCAACGTCTCGCAGCATGGACTCGTGCCGCCACGAGTCGCTTGGAAGCTATCGTAGATGTGGCCACCACTTGAAAGCCAACCTTCTCTGCAGCATCAACGGTGCAACGAAGGTTGTCAAAGGCACCTTAAGCCAACACACTCACGACACTTCTTCTTCACCAAAGACTCCGTGACTGGCAGTCAAATGGCGAGGTAATCATGTGCACTGCATTCACTACAGCAGCTGCATGTTGATGCCTTCATATGCCTTCTCTCTCCTTTGCTCTCGTCAGAGATGGCACAGAAACACTTGCGCAACTCAGGATGCAGCCGTCCTCGCTTGCATCTCTGTCACCATCGCCGATCATTAGAGAAGCGGTTCCTAGCCAGTCACCCCGAAAGATAACTAGCCTACAGCTTGGATGCTGAAGCGTGGCTGTGGGGAAATCCCTCGTCCTCCTGGCAGCAAAAGGCTCCAAGCAGCTTGGAGCCACTGCTCTTGCTCACGCTGCCATGATGCTGCAAACTCCTCCCGTCTCTCCCGTCCCAGGTGCACCGGTGCTCACTGACGCAAGCATTGATCCATGCCTCAAAGCTGTGCTTCTGCCACAGAGTTCGTCGTCCAATTTCTAGCCGTTTCTCCTCTGAGGTAAGCCTGCACCTTGAGGCAGAAAGACAAGAAAAATTCCCATGCACACGCACAGCTTTCTGCCTGGATCCCAAGATGGGCCATGCTGACTCTGCTGTCGTCAGGTAGTCGTAGACGCCAGGATATGGAGGACTGGTAATGATCGCATACACAGGCTTTGCCAAACGCAGGTCCTAGAATCAGGACTGAGGTGCTTGCAAATCAGTCTGTGCAGGCTACTGCCGGCCAAATCTAACGTCTTATGAAGCCCACAGCTCATCGCACAAGCCCCGCGAGCGGTCTATTTGTATTTTCATGGGTGTCCTGCCTAGGGTCTGTGAGTCCGACTGGAGATCTGGTCGTTTCTCCCGGTTTTGCTGTTAAATAGAGCAAAGGCTAGCAAAATCTGACATGCAGTGCCGAGCTGCTCTGAAGTCCCCTTGGATCACTTCCGCCCGTCTGCCACTGCACGCCCGCAACGACCGCAACCGTGCCATAACCAGTCGGGCTGTGCCCCGGAAACGCGGTGCCGCCTCCTTCAGCTGAACTTGCTGAAGCCTAAGGGCGAAAGCAATCAATCCCACTCGCCGAAGGCAAGCACCACATTTGCTCACGCAGCGGCTTCTGCCCAGCAACTTGTCCGAGGACTGCAAATACTTCTCGTCTTCAGATACTTGGGAAGCGACCAAGTATGTGAACTGCAAACCTCTTCGAATGGCCTTACTTGCCAGTGTAACCGTGTAACCTCACTTGACAGAGTATAACCGGAGCTGACGCATGTGTCGAGAACAAGAAGCAAAGCTTCAGACAGAATCGTCTAATGCCATGATGTTTGTCTGGAGCTGCTTCCATGGATCCCTCGGTTCAGCAGGACTCAGCGGCACACCGTGGACACCTACAGCACCAAGGTGAGCCACCGTGGGTGACAAAACAAGGCGCAAATCTCCGACATCCATGAGAACAAGCTGGCTTCTTCAGACTGGTCACGTGCTCAGGCTGATACCACGAACCACCTGCATCACCGCGGCATCAAAAGCCGCCAAATCCATGTCCTGGCAACGGGTGGCCAACCACATGCACCTTCAGAATAAGTTGCTGCATCATCGGAAAGCCAGCTGCGATGTCAGCCAGTCGTGCGACATGCACGGAAGCTTGCCAATGTTGAACTTGAGATAGCTCTCGGGTTCAGGTGGCAGCTTCAACAGATGGTCCTCCGTATCCACATGCTGCGAAGCAACGAAACTTGCCAGCGGCGACAGGTCCTGCGAACAAGTCTGGGTGGGCTGCTTGATGCTCCCGGTGCCAAAAGACTACCGATTTTGAGCTTCAGTCAGCAACTAGGCACAAAATGACACAGGTTCGGATCTCGCTTGGCAATTTGCTATGCAATGTTGTGCTGACTGTTCGAAAGTCTGCGCGTACCATGCTACAGTTTTATTCGATGACGTGTTCGCGGGCCTGTTGCTGTTGCAAACATTGTGTTGCTGATTACTTCCTGCTTCAGGCTTTTTGGGTCGGTCTGGCAGGCTTAGCAGTAAAACGGCTCTTGCTTTCTGCAGCTTTGTGGCGCAGCCGATTGCAGGTCTTCCCGAAGCGCAGGCTTCCTCAGCTGAATTGCTGCACATGCGGCAGAGGCTGTGCAAATTGTTTTCAGTCGAAACTCGATAAGGACTGTCCCAGAGCCACAAAACGGATCCAGGACAGAACCATGCTCCACCACAAGACTGAGCAACTCTCGAGCCGTCATCGCTTGCATTCCGGCCATGTACTTGTACCTGACATGCAGGAACGGAACGTACACGAAAATGTGCGTAACGAGACAGGGCACAGTCCGTGAGTGAGCTGGTCCTCCCCTGGAGGTAGAAGAGGATAGCCAAGGAGCCACTGGTGTTCCTGTTGCAGCATCTTCTGGTAGTTGTATGGACATGGCACGGCCAAGCGGTCGTGCACGACTGCAGAGACAAAATCAAGACAAGCAAAGCAGGCGGGGCTTCAGTGCTTATAATGGCCTCAGGTTCAGCTTCGTCATCCAACCACCGACTCCATCTGTATCAAAGCGGAACTCTGACAGAAGAACTTCAAACTTCGGACAGCCACACCTGCCCGAGTCGTTGCCCTACTCATTCTTTGGCCCCAGCAATCAGCCTGTTGCCTGACTGTAAACCCTCTGTAGCTGAACTGCCTACGCTTCTTGAAATCGTGCAGGCAGGCGTCCAGGGCTCGCTCTAGGCAAGCAGTGACCTCAGCGACTCAGCATGCCAGCTATGGCAAGTCCGAGGTCCCCAGCTCATGCTGTATCAGAGCAAAAACGAATTCAATGCTGACGATCTCTTCCTTGAGAACACAGGGCCACGAAAGTTGGTAAAGCTCGTGTGTTATCGCACACGCGCACGCGCTCGGCAAAGTGGACGCAAGCACACAGACGCACTCGCCCACGTAAAGACAGAGGCAAGTGCCGCGGTGCTTGAATCAGGAAGGTCGACACTCTAAACATGCGTAAACGACAGATGCACTTGCCCTGGTGCTTCATTCCCGCCAGGTCGACGCACTTGTCCTGCATAAACTGGGGGGGAGGGCCCACCTCCACCCAACCTTGCACAACGCCACAGACACCGCAGGACCAAATAAGCTCCCAAACACGATTTTGACTTGGGTCACTGCTGAGTTAGTTAGTTGAGTTCAATCAAACAGGCAAAGCATGTCAAACCACAAAGACAAAAAGAACCACCAAATGCTCCGACGTGACCAACTGACGAACAAGCACAACCCTGAGGCTCCGAGGACTCTGCATCCGCTGGACCGACAGAGCGCAATTCAAAAGGCTCCGTGTCCGTGCTGTCAATGTGACCACGCCTCGGCAAGCACAGAATGGATGCTCCGAAGGCAGCCAAGCCGGCTCAGGCCCATGCCACTGCAACTGCTGTAGATGCGGCCACAGAGCCAACACCTGCGTAGTGGCAGGTAGCATCAGTAATGGCAAGATCACCATGGGTAGCTGGCAGTAGCTCCACAGCTACGGGTCCGGAACCCAACACAGCGCCTAAACGGCCTAAACCGCACCGTCTACACTAAACCTCGCACTCCAACCAAACCGCTTCATTCCCGAGCCTGTCTCCATTGCCCCCGGCGCTCGCATGCTCTCATCACAGCACTGCAGCCAACTGCATCGGCCTTTGGAACCCACTGGCACATCCGAGACTCCAGCGAAGACAGAAGGCCTATGGGCATAGACGAGCCTCATACCTGAGGGACATCATCGACGAGAAGACGGACAGCGAGTGCTCCTGCTTTGCGGAGGGCACCGTTGCATCTTCAGGAACCCAAGATAGCCCGAGACCCGTCCCAAATGCTGGCCGCAGAGAACGCATCAATGAGCAAGCACCGAGCAACAGCACCAGGTTGGCCAACAGAGGCTTCGAGCAAACGATAAAGGTGCAGCGCTGATTCCTGAAAGTGGAGGTCAAGCTGCCCAACTGCATTCCGAATTCATTCTTAACTTAACCGATGCCCATCTTTGCATGAGACTGCAGCGATGCTGGCAAGGCTCCCAGCGACTTGACTTTTCGCATGCACTCATCGTGGCCGTGCAACACATTTTGTTGAGCTCGAGATGCCACGTGCCCATGTCCGCGAAGACTTGCAGAGCCTGGTCCTGAGACTAGGAATCGCCTAATTCTGGGTGGGAGAAGCTGCGTAAGAAGTTCGCACGTGCGCACTCCAGAAAGGCAATTGGTTTGTGTTGGGCGTTTGGTCCACAGTTCAGAAGAAACTACTACAGGATCACGAAAAACCTAAGCTCCACTGCTTCCTGTCTTCCTGTCCTGACTAGTTTTACCCTCACTACTCTCAGCTATTACTGCCATAATAGGAGTATTGAGATTGCTGCTATTTCAATTCTTGTGATTCCTACAATGATTGTTCTTAGCGTCCGTCGAGGACGACGACGACGACGACTACTACGACTGCTGCTGCTACTTTTTGTACTTCTAGTATTTTACTTCTAGTATCTTCTAGTATTGCTGGGCTTATTATTCCCATTGTTCCGATCAGTATTACGAGTGCTCTATGCATTAAGCCTACGATAATTCGGATTATTGCTATTATTGTTGCTATTTGAATAACTAATGATATTGAAGGTATAATAACAAGAATAGTCGCAATAACAGTAGCAGCAATAATGTTAACAAAATCGATATTTACGCTTTTTCGCAGCAGCAACAACAACAACAATGACAATAGTGGTCGTAGAAATAGTAAGAATACCAATACTAATAATGAAAAATTGGTACTAAAACGGCTGCTGTTATTAATTATCATGATGGCGGTCATTATATTTCCTGTTACTGTTGTTTAGTATGATTATTATTGATATTACTAACATTATGATCACTGCTGTGCGAGAGGCAAAAATATTGCAATTATTATTGTTATTATCATTATTCGTACGTATTACAGTAGTTTTCGTTCATCTGAAAACCCTGCTTTTCATTTCTTTATTAGTGTTACCATGCTTATTCGCATTCTTGTTGTTATTGACATTATTACTATCAGCACAGGTAAGATTATTCACATTATTATGGCAGCGGAGATCCCGAACTGTGAAAGACCACACCAGAAGCAGGTCATGGTGACCAGGACATCCCGACCACTGTCACATGCAAAGAGGCTTCAACTGCTTAGGATAACACACGTCGCAACTAGTTGTCATCTGTGTTTTTCACATCTACGCCATGTTTCCACCCCCCGAAGGACGACCACGCCGACATGATGACAACGACCAGAGACCACCAAGACACCAGGAGACCAGCAGAAGACCACCAGGAGCCAACACCAGGACATTGCCGAAATGCTTTCCCCAAAGTACTGGTGCATTCAAACCACGCCTGGGATGCCTTCCTCCATGTGGTGGCAGGCTTCACACTTAGGCATCCATCGCGCAGCC
>CAJNJA010021553.1:18779-34190 GCA_905231915.1 Symbiodinium necroappetens | reverse complement strand
CCTTAAAAAAAAAAAAACCGGGACCCCAATCCATAAGTACCCCAAAAAACTGCAAAATTTGGCAGTTGAACTAAGTATAAGACCCAGATTCAGGTACGTGTTCACGGGGACCGCGGAGGCATAGACCAGGCCTACTCGATGTTTGCCGGCCTGGGCTCAGGCTCGGATTGGAGCTTCGAGCAGAGAGCCCAACACCCCTCCATTGAGGAATAAAGCTTTCAAGCACACTAGTTCAACCTTGAAAACATAATCATGAAAGCTCTATGCGTTGAGGTATATATGTCTTAATGAAGGAGTATCTTGTATATCCTGACAGCCATTTATGATTTGAGGCACATGTCTCAGTTAAGGGTTATTGAACCACTGGGCTCTCTACGTGTTTAGGTGTTTTTGGGAAGTGCATGATGGATCGAAGGTCCGGGGTATCTAGGTTGTAGACTCTTGGGGTCTAGTAGGTAAGGGTTTAGGGTTGTTTTTGCAAATACCAATAATGAACGAAATGTAGTTTTTAAGGGAGCTTTGGAGCGTGAATGAACCTTCCTGGCTCTCCACATGCACATGCAAAGCCTAAAATAAACCCGTGCCCTGAACGTCGTACTGCCGTCAACGCGGGCTTTACACCTTTTGGGTGCGCAGGTTGTCAGCCTGCTCTGGATTCGGCAGCTGCTCGATTGCAAAGCATCACTGACAAGTACTTGACAGATCCAGTGGCGCGCTTAGTATGTAGGCAACTACTCCTTGCTAGGTCTCCTAATTGGGGTACACTGTTGCTTTTTACCATTGGGGGGTTGACCACTCCAAGTTTCGACTTGGGTATCGGGCTTGTGAAGCCTTATTCCAGCCTAAACCCAAAGCTCTTAAACTCTAGGCCGGCCCAAAGGAACTTCCGTGATTCCTCAAAGCTGGACCATGAGCGTCTACCCTGAGCCCTAAACCCTCGAAATCTACCTTTTCTGAAGCGTAAACCCGCGAACGTTGTATCCTGAACCCTCAGCCGAAAACTTCCATTGTCATCTTGGGAGCCCCTCACCGTCGTTATATGACCACGCTGTCATATGGTAGTTTCCAAAAATAGGGTTCCTTTTAGGGTACTTTTTATATGGGGGCCGTACTAAATTGGGGACCTAAAAAGGGATCCTAATGTAGAGAACTACCCATAGACCCAATTACAACCCTCGCTGAACCATGAGCGCCCTTAAATAGCACAGGAGGCCCCTCGAGGATCTGACATTGAGACTTCTCTTGCTGGGTGTCAAACCCACTGCAGGGATGTCCTCAGCGGTCTGAGACTTCTCTGGAGAATCAGGGGTTGTGAGAGCTCCAGCAAGGCTTTTTTGCCTGGTGCTGTGTGCGTTTTTAGGGTTGGGGTTTACAGAAGGCCTTTGGGCTTTGCAAAAAATTGGGGTTCTAATGTTGAGGTAGGGTGTTTTAGGGTCAGGGATGTTGAACTTTGGCTTTCTGAGGAAGTAGAGTAGGGTCTTGGGAGTCCTTGTGCAAATAGATTAAGGAACATTGCAGAAACAGCAATTCAATATAAAATCATTTAGCCCGGCTGTGAAAGTACTTCGTAGTCACATCGGAAGCACCTACGAACCCCGTAGGGTTTCCTTTGTTTGTATAAGGTAGCTGCAAAGGGACGCAGTTAAACTCACTGAAGATGCCCATGTTAAGACTTGAGTTTAGGGCTTTGGGCCGTAGAAGTCCTGGAGAATGCCAAACCCATCCCACAAAGTATCTTTAGCGATGCACGTTCTACAGTTGCCTCTTGGCAACAATCCTAAACCCTGCTAAAATCCTAAACCACCCCAAAATCCTCCAAACAACCCTGAACCGCAATCCCATAAACCCTAAACCCTGAACCGTGCCTCCATGATCAATGGGCGCAGAGTGTGCAGCTTGGATTGGAAAGCTGCCTCTGAGCCTTTGAGATCGGCAACTTCCTGGACCTCGGAGCAAGAGAAGACAGGAGCATATTATAGTTATTAAAAGAAGAAGACACACGTGTAACATTATGTATGTGTCTGAATATATGTTCGGGACTACAAGGGGGTATCACTACCAAGGTTTCAGACGACTGAATGGATTGGAGACTCCGGGTCAAGGGCGTAGGACTTTTGCTTTTGCTTTTGGATCTTGTGCGGCTCAGCCGGTCGAGTTTTGTACACCTTCCCAGTCAAGGAGGCAGAAGGAATCCAAATATCCTGAGCTGAAGACCGCAAATTTGGATGCAAGCACTCCGTACCTTTGGTCGTGTTTGGCAACCACAGTTCTAGAAGGCAGGGAACATATCCCGAACAGCCCATGTCACTTAGGCATTCGTTGTTTCTTGCAATTGGGACTCTAAGCCCTCATATAGCCGGAACAAGCTAGAAACGAAGCCATAAGCCCTAAACCCTCAACCCGCACCTCTAAGTAGCCGTTGTGCAGCCGAACGCCGCAGCCTGGAGTTTTCTCCAGCTCCTGAGCTTTCACGTTTGAGGGAACCGGATTCGGGTTCTGGGTTTAGGGTTTGGAGTTTGGGGTTCCGGGCCCCTCAGGGGCTGTTTCGGGGTGGCTTGGGGGGGGCTCTTTTACAGGGACAAACTGCACCATTAAAGGGATCCTTTACGACGAAGCACCGTGGACGAGGAGGAGGCTCGGACAGTCTCTCTGCTAAGCTCGTGTAGCGCTGTTTCGAAACGTCACTTGCAAAGCATCTCTCTTCGGCCCCACCGAAACGTCCAAGCACTTACATACGACTCATGCAACATTTCACATCCTCTGAGATCTACGATCGAAACACAGCAATACATGCTCACTGTGGACAGTGCCTTTTCGCGGATTTACCGCATGGATCCATTCATCCGGATAGCCTTTTTGTGGTGCAGCATACTGCATACATACACTAGCCAGCACTGGCATTCAGACGCCCAGTGTCAGCGGGACAGTGCAAAATACCCCCTAGCCCGATCTGTGAGGAGATCTAGGGGTCTGAATGACCAGTAGTACTACTCCCGTATAGTATAGCTATGCTGTAATCTATCCGTCCCGAATAGCCTATTCCAATGATCCAGCCCCCGTTTGCGAAAAGCTCAAGGCTCAGGCTCCATAAGACTTCTACAATGGAGGGTTTCTAGAATAAGAGTTCTGCATAACATAGGGGCCCTAATGATAAAAACGGGGTTTTGCGAAAAAATAGTAAGTATAAATGCAATAACTATAACAGGCAACCCCAGAAATGATTTTGGCAACTATTCCGGCCTCTAAGGTAAGGGTTCTACAATGGTTCAGCCGAGGCGCGTCGACAGCATTGATGCCGTCCTTCCGCTTCTCGTGCGCTGCATTGTCTAGCACAAACCTTGCACCGTCAAGCGGGTCTCGAAAAAACCGCTGGCCCCTAACCCCCAAGCCCCAAATCCTACACCTCATAACCCTATACTCCATACCGCCCAATTCATCCAAATCCGAAACCCTAAGCCGGTCTTGCAAAGAAGAAGTCCACAAGCTGAAGAATCAAAGGACAAGCTTAATTACGCTGCGCCTCGCAGCAAGGCCTTTTGCCGCAAAATGTCGGCACAGGCCCGAAACAAAACCCGCAACGCAACGCTCCAAACCCCTACCTGAGCCCAAATCCTGAAACAAAAGCCGCAAAACTCAAAGCCCTTGTACAAAGCCCCGAACTCCCAAACTCGCGTCAGTTAGCGAAATGGCCGAAAACGACGTCCATTTATTGTAGCACTTGCAAGGATTTTTGCGATCTCCGTCATGGGTCCGGGCAACACCTGCTATGGTAGCCCAAGCCCCAAACCCTAAACCATACCGGGTATGGGTGCCCTAACTTCGAGAGATTTTGCACCTGTAGGCCTAGGCCCTGAGAGCTATCACATCCTCAATTACGGCTCCGAAATCCAAAGATATGGAGCAAACAAGTCTATGAACAATATAAGCCCTAAACCCCAAAGCATATGAAGGGTTTGAACTGCAGAGAAGGTACATTACGCCCTGAATGCTTCACAGCTAATGTGTTGAACCTGCATGCAGATGGGTAGTTCTCTAAGTTAGGGTCCCGTTTTGTGGGTCCCCAACATAGTACGGCACCCTACAGAGGGACCCTAATTTAGAGAACTACCCAGATGGGTACGTACTGTGCAAGCTGTATCTCGAAGAAAGCAGCTGCGCTGCGGCGGGGTGGGCCGCTAGCTGTCCTGACAGGATGCAAAGAAATTGGGGATTGGGGTTGGCCGAGGTTGACTTCCCATAAGAACCCTGAACACTTCATGCTTCTCGAATTTCGGAACGTAGGCTAAGGTCTTCAAATTTCGGCATGATGATCTAGACGATACCAAACCTTAAAGCCAAAACCTCCGGAACTTCACAAGGGGCCGAATGTAAGCCTACCATGGAAAGTATATCAAATAAGTTGCTGCGCATATTTCATATTTCATACTCTGACGGTAACATAAGGTAGACGCATGAAAAGAAGCTCAAAAGAAGCCAAAAGAAGGGGCCTCGGGGACCACCGGTATTGTCGTACCTTGGTCGTCGGGTGTAGGCGTTAGGGCTCTTGCGCAGAGGGTTCCACTGTCGCCGCTTGAGAAATAACTGTCACAGTTCTGTCGGCCTCATGTGGGGTTCCGAGTCTTGTGTTCTGGAGCGGTGTAGGGCAAGTGGATCAGCCGCATCCGAAGCTCAGCTGGGCTGACTGAGACACGGCAGTATGCAGGAAAGTTGCATGTACTCCTCGACGTGCTTTACTACCTGCAAGGCAACTAACTGAAGCTGGCGAGACAATGCTTCCATCGGCTTTGTGTAGAGTTCTGTTCGGCCGCTCTTGGCAATGGCGACATTTAGCAAATTAGCCGCCTGCTTCCCGTCGGTCTGGCATCTCCTCCTCCGCCAACTCACCTTCCTCTCAGCCACTATCATCATCACCACCACC
The DNA here is from genome assembly GCA_905231915.1 of Symbiodinium necroappetens. Taxonomy (NCBI): domain Eukaryota; class Dinophyceae; order Suessiales; family Symbiodiniaceae; genus Symbiodinium; species Symbiodinium necroappetens. The sequence goes on along the minus strand of CAJNJA010021553.1, from coordinate 29,272 downwards.
GCCGCCACAGCCACTGCCACCACTGCCACCACGACCCCCGCCACTGCCTGCACCGCCGCATCGTCATGGCTTGTGACGATTTTCAACGTCATTGTCGTCAGCTCACTATACTCGCCATCCATTCGACATCCTCATTCGCATCCTCCTTGTCATCCGCATCCTCATAATCATCATCGTCAATGACTTCATGACTTCATAGTCATCATAAATCTCACCACCATCTGCAGAATCATCTGCATCATCACCACTATCGCCATCATCAGCATCAACACCATCATCATCGTGTTCACCACCCGTCATTGTTGATCAGCATCTTGCACCACACAAACTAAAGCCCTACCACCTACCATGGCCTGGCTGCTGCGGAGTCACGCTATTGTGTGACGGGTACTCGGCGCCATTCAGTTGAGAAGGCAGCACGAACAGGGCCCCGTCGTTCGTTTCCCTCTGGATCCTCCGAGTTGCACGGAAGTCATCGTGACATTGGGCTGGTGCTAAATTCGGGTATGTAGGGTGTCGTGTGGCAGGCCTTCCTCCAAGAGAGGCTACCTCGCCCAAAGCTTTGCTTGCGTCCAAGAGTCTCTGCCATGATCTCCGAGTTGCAAATGAACTCGCCCTCCATCCTGGATCTACCGTCATGGGCCCTGAACCGTAGGCTCAGGCCTTCTGGCACACAAAAACAGTGTCCCCCAAAAAAGGGGTTCTAGCTTCGGCTTAAGACTGAAGCCGAGTCACTCGCCCCGGGCTCTTTCGCACAGCAGGCGGAGCTTGTCGAAGCCTTGCATCACTGGCAGCATAGTGGTCGAAGAAATGCTTACACCGAAAGCAAAACTCGACACCCTGAGAGCGTCGCAAGCGAGTGCTTTGCAACTAACGGCCATCACTACACGCGGCCCCCCAAAACGGGCGAGGCTTACACACTACTTACACCCTACATGTGCCCTTTGAATGGTTGGAGTTCTGTGCAGCGGAGCGTCTCTCGGGCTCGGGAAGGGGAGTGGTCTGGATGGGTGCAAAGAAAAATGGGCCGATGTTGATGCACTCGGCCGATTCATCCTCGGGCGTGCCATCAGAAGACAATAGTTGAAGGCAGCCAAGATCACTTTAGGCAGCAGTGGCAAGGTGGAAATGGACATGACGACGACTGCGGCTAGGACGAGAGCCAAGCACAAATCCCCAAAATTCCAAACCCGAGCCCTAAGCCCAACACTCAGAAGGAATATCCGAACGGCCAGGATGCATCTTTCGCACTCAGCATGCAGGTGGCCTTGTCGAACTTGTATGTGCCTCCCAGGGAGATGTGCGGGCACATGATGGGAAGGGGGCCTGCCATAGCGAACTACTGCGAGAAAGGACCAACCTAAAAAGAACAGCTGCTCTTCCTACATGAACAGCTGATCAGGAGTATCCCAGCTCTTTACATTCCCACGTAACAAAAAAAACTGCTCTTTGTGAGCTTGGAGGCGCCGGGAGCTTTGAAAAGACCCCCCGGCCTGTTTTGCAACCCTCGGCGGTTCGCGGAGTTTCGGTAGGCTTCGGGGGGTTGAGGGGTTTTGGGGTTTGACACAGAAGCCCGAAACCCCAAACCCCCGCCCCCGATTTTTACGTTGAAAGAACCTTCAAAGCGGCCTTTAAAAAACCCAAAGAGCCACGCCGCACCTGCCATCTCATCAAGGGAGTAGCGCCCTTCCACCTCAGACGAGAGCCCCATACCACCGGCTTAACCTAAGGTTTGGCGATTAGGGATTTGTGTATTTTGTGTATAGGGTTCAGGAACTAGAGTTTAGGCACTACGGGCGAGGCCCAAAAATAGGCCCTCTATGATTTCAGGTGCTTCCTTCGTTCAGGGCTTTGGGCTCGCTGCGGGGAGATGTCGAAAAAATCTTCGAAGGTCTGCCAAGGTAAGGGGCTTTTGGGCACCTTCTTTGAGGTTGAGCCCGGCTCACAGAAAAGAACATGCTTTGAACCCTGAGTCCGGGTTAAGACTTTCGGGCTCATGGGGTCCAGGACAGCCCGGCCACATTCACAAGGCCCTGAACCCTAAGTATAAATCCCTAAGCCGTAAACTCAGAACCCTTAAAGGAACCCTTGTCGGAAGCCTGAAGGTTCATATACGGGCTCCTGAAGGAAAGAAGCCTTTATCGGAACCCTTTAAGGGCCCCACCAAGGTTGAGACTTTGGATCAGCTACCGTTTGTATTGTAGTCGTTGAAGTGTCATTCATGGCACAGTAGCTGGCAGCTGGGAGCTCTAGTAGATTCGAGCTAATATAGGGGCCTTAATAATTACCTAACAAATTTTTGGGGATCCTATTCTTCAGTTATAGTATAATATACCCCAAAATTCTATTCTAAACGATTTGATAAGATTGTATAGACATTTTCTGGATGCACAAGGCATCTGAGCCTCGTTCGCATCTGACGCATGTCCGCTGTAGCCCAAAACCCAAGCCCTGTTTAACTATTAAGGCCCCTACGTTAGCCAGGCTCCTACCCCTCCTCTCAGCAGGTTTTTGGAATCCTCCACGCTTCTGCAACACAGAAAGGACATCGGTAGTCGCCAATGAGATCATTCCATCATCCAGCTGTGCTATTTAATTCATAGCACACTAAACTTGAATCCTACATCCACCCTAGACCTCAAAGCCGAGACTGTCTTGAGAAGCCGGGTCGCTGTACCGATCATGCGGGTGTCTTGCTCCCCACCTGGAGCAGCAAGAAATCTGACTTTTCCTGCGGGGTTCTGCAGTTCGGGGTTCGAAGGGATTTAGAAACAAGATGCTCCTGAAATGGCAGATGGGGGCTCTGACATGTGCAGCACCACCCTCATAATCTCACCCCGCTTAGGGTCCCTAAGAACATACTGTTGACAAAGAGCTGGTGAGACCTGTATCCCGTAACACGTCGCGAACCGTTCCCACTTCAACGGACGCCGGCCAAGACGGTGCTCACGTATGGTAAGACTGGCAGGACGGGACGGGTATGAAATGCAGAAGTTTAACGGCGAGGGTACAGAGCCCCAGAAGACGCAATAAGATCTCTCGGCCCCACCATGCATTGCTAGGGCATGCGGCGGGATTTCCGGGCCCCAGGTTACGATAGACACTGCAGCCTCCCTTGGATCCCTAACAATGTCTGAAAGTCCCCTGGGATGCTTACAGTAGAAGAGAACCCTAAACCCCTAAAGCCCTAAACCCTAAGAAGAGAAGGCCGAGGAATTCCGAAGCCGAGGGAGAGCCCCGAGGAGGAATCCCGGAGCCGAAGCTTTCCAGCTTCGGGCCAGGATTTGGGAACGGAGCCTTAAGGGCTTCTGGAGAAACCCCGAACTCGTTATGAATTAGGGTTTAGGGTTTATTAGGGTTTAGGGTTTAGGGTTACAGGGCGAAAACTTATAGCTTCAACCATGAAGCTTCGTTAGGCTTAGCCGAGCTTGGAACATGGCAGAAGCTTGCTGCACAGAAATCTCGGACGCACTGCTGCTCTCCTCCAGTCGCACTATCCCCTCTGCTGCTCGTCCTGTGCACTTCCCATTCGATGATGGCAAAAAATCAACCCGCTCTCCCCCCGGCCTCATCCCCTCCCTCTGCTCCTCCGCTCCCTCCCATACGATCCAAGAGTCGCACCCACACAACTAAGACGACAAGAACCCCAACCTTGGCAAACGCTGCCTCTAACACTCGCAGCACTGTTCTTAGTCTTATACGACTGCGGCTGCCACTGCCGCTATTACCACTACCACAAGCATTGTTGCTACCACGACGACGACGACGACCACCATCACCACCTCCTCCACAACCGCTGCTGCATTTGTGGCAGAAGTGATCCCCTTCAATACAAACAGCCTGCTGCGCCGTCGAAACAGGATCCGACGCCAGTCGATCCCATGGCACGGGGGAAGCAGCAAAGGCGGAAACGCCTGCCCAACTGGAGGGACACACATGAGCGGGTGTCGGGTTGTCCATGGTGGGAACCAATAAAGAAAGCAACTAAAGCTGCGCCGTTATCCCCAGAAGTTTCAATGCTTGATGTCCATGTGTTTAACTGAGTCTGAGCTCGACTGCACCGTTGTATGTGAGCCTATACTAGATTCGACAGCGAAAGCGGCTGCAAAAACAAACCTGAATCCCAAATGCAACGCCTGGACTGGCCCGCCGTTGCACAAAGGAATGCGGTCGTAGAAACGATTGGAACAGCAGCGAAGCGAAAAGCACAGGGGCGGCGCAACGACCTCGGGTAAAATGCGGGCCGTGGGGTTTGGGGTTCAGTTGGATGCTTGGGTAACTGGAGCTTTCACTGTGATTGCTGTAATTCGCAGGGGGAGTGGGGATTAAAGTTGAAACCAAGAACGTCTTTTCTGGGCGCGAAACCTCAGAACTCAACCTCACGTACTCGGTCTTACGCAAGCTCCATGACCTTTGACTAAGCCTCTATCTCTCTATGTATATACATACGTACATACTTACTTACATTATGTATGTATGTATGTATGTATGTATGTATGTATGTATGTGTAAATGTGTGTATACATATATATATATACACACATGTGCTATATATCTATATATACACACACATTATTATAGCATATATATATACACACATACATGTATATATATATATGCATATATTTATTCTCTGCCCTAGTTCAAATATCTTACAAGTAAGTTGCAACCACAGAAACTGCTGCAGAATACCACGGGACCATGGACTTTCCCGCATAAACCTGTAAGAGTAAAACACCTTCAAGAGGAAAGTCATCGACTCTATGACGGAGATGCCTTGCCTAAGCAATTCATCTCTAAACCTCAACGGCCCAACCGCCCAAAAGAGCCACCGCATCCAGCTCAAACTCGACAAAGCCTAAAACCTCAAAAATCCAAAGACACCTAAACTAACAAACCGATAGACATCCTGGAAGCGCCCATAATCACAAGGCCTTGCATAACCCAAACCCTTAAGCCCTGCGGCCCTCTTCTACAAACCCGGCTCCACAGGGTTTAGGGTTTTGAGGGGAATGGTGATACCCACATTACCACCACCCCAAAGCCCAAGTACCTAGAAGCGTCGGGGCCTTCGGTCCCTTAGGGTATCTGCCAGGTCACCGAGCTAAACTTCCCATACCATGTGGAAAGCTTGGGCCGAGAGGCCAACAGGCCACGGGTGCTTTTTGGTTTGGAGGTTTAGGGGTTTAGGGTTTACAGGGTTTAAGTAGGGGTTTAGGGTTTTAGGGTCTAAGGTTTAGGGTTTTAAGGGGTCTACAGGGTGTTAGGGTTTTCGAGTCTTGTGGGTCTTCCAGTTTAGGGTTTTTGGGCGCTTCGGGAGTTTAAGGTGTTGGATCTCGTGTTCGGCTTCTGGGGTTCAGGGGTTTGGTGCTTTAGGATTGGGGGCCTCGGGTATTATCGGATTCAGCGCTTCTTCCCTGTGTCTTTTTTCCAAACCCTAGACCCTAGATCCTACACCCTAAAACTTGATGCTTGTCGAGGCGACTAACATCCTGCAAACTTACTTGCTGCTTCGTCGCCGTTCTCGAAGGCGGATGAGGCTTTAGATAGTGTTGCGTAGTTGTGGTTGAAGGACGTCTCGAGGCTTTGGGTTTCAGAGATTTAAGGCTCGAGTTTCCAGGGCCCCTCGCTCCTAAACCCCAAACTCTAAAAGCATACGTGTCTGAGTCAAAAACTCCTATAAAAAGGTTTGGGGAAAGTTCTGCTATCAGTAAAAACGGCACTACCAATGGATGTTACGCTTGCTACTTCATCACCTCTTCTGGCCCTAAAACCCTAAACTCTGGGTGCTGGCCCCCATATTGTAACAGTCCGTTTTAATACGGCTACTATTAAGGGCCTTAAAAAAAATCCATATTATGATGAATATTACTCAACTCTTACAGAGTGGGGGCGGTATCCAACCTAAACACTCTATGCTAAACCCGAGAGACGCTCAGCCCCAAACACCATGCGGACGGACTGCAGGCCGCTTTTCTGGCGAATCTCAGCCGGCTGATCCTACGGTTTGGGGGTTTTAGGGGTTTAGGAGTGCAGGGTTTGAGGAGTTTCGGGTTCTAGGGGTATAGTGTAGTATACTGATACTAGGGACTACAAGAGAATACCATTGCTACTTCTTCCGGCCGCTAACTTAGCCTGATGGGGCGAAGGCGGCGTAGAAGCCGTCTCGGCCTGCGTAGTAGCTCTTGACCGCATCCATGTTGGAGATCTTCTTCCTCAATGCCTTCTTAGGGTTTAGGGTTTAGGCTTTAGGGTTTAAGGGTATTCTAAACAGCATAAGCCGGGTTTATGGTTGCAGTCCCGCTAGGCAAAAAAAGATTTCCCGGAGACCTTGATGTTGTCGCATCCCGCGAAGAGCGACTCATCTGCAGGGAAGCCATCATAGAATCCTGGCTGACTGTTTGAGGAACTTTAGCTGCAACATGATGTGAGTTACTATAAACGAAATTGAACCTTACGTTCGGACCTCTTTCTTTTGGCAACTTCATAGAAGCTCCATTCATTGCACCCAGCAGCGGGCCTGAATAACTATTCAAAACCACTCCTTAAGGTTCCCTGGTATCCCTCCACTATCGCAAAAACCCCGAAGCCCTGTTCCAATCACTAAGGCCCCTTTACTAAACTTATACTAGGCCTAAACCCTAAACCCTTCTAGAAACCTTCTTCAAATTACTAAGGCACCCCATACTAAACCCCTAGAGCACCCCCAAAGGAACTCTTATAGAAAGCCTCCTATGTTAACATCAGAGCCCAGGAGCCCGAGATAAAGGCGCTGGTCTCACAAAAGACCTTCAGCTGTGCCATGTCAAGCTCCTGAAAGCGAGCATTGGGATCCTCCCCTCTGGGGGTTTGGGGGTTCGGGCCTAGGGGTTCGTGGTTTAATGGCGGCTTTGCGGGTTTAAGGTTTAGGGGTTTAGGGGTTTCAGGGGGATTTTGAATCTTTGGGTAGTGTCTCGTTTAACTTTGCTCAGTTCACTTAAGCCCCCGAGCCGCTCGAGCCGCTTGAAGTCCCCCACTCCCCCACTCTATCCACGAAAGTGAGGGGTCGATGCTGGCAGAACCGATCAGCCCGAAACCCAGCCGGAAGTCCTGCGATCCTCAAAGAAACCCTAATGGCCCTAATTCCTAAACCCCAAATCGTTCGATGGTCTCCTGGCTGACGAGCGGGGCGATGGCAGCGTCCAGCTGGGAGAGACGCTTTCGAAAAGCACTACCTGCTCTTGAACAGGCCTCTTTGGCCTCTTGTCGAAGTTCAGGGCTTGGGGCTTAAAGGTCTAAGACTAACTGTAGGGCTTATGGAGCTCATGCCAAACCTTTACAGGGCATGATGTGTCGATTTGAGCCTGTTGGGGTCTGCACCGCTTTTCAGGCCCAGGGCAGGCATCTTCATTTGTTGCGTTCGGGATGGACTAATCCCAAAGCCAAATGGTTTAGGCACCAAGGTCGTGGATACAATTTTTTGCATTGAAGGTGCATATCATGTTGGTATTTGCAATTCCTTAAACCACCAAACCATGAACTTTGCGGCTAGACTGTGCACTCCACGGTGCCCTCGAAGTCCTCATCCAAGAAGCTCCCATAAACCCAACGGCCAAGAAAGCCGAATACCTTTACCAAAGCAATGTGCCTTAAAGTGCATACATAGTGCCTACTGGCATGATTTACTGTATATTCCTTCCGCAAGGAAACCCTGCCACGTGTTGGGCTCTTCTGGCCATGACTAGGGCATATTTCCTGAACTAAGGAGTAAGTTGGGTTCGCTGCCCAAAACCCCCTAAAGCCAAAAACCCTAAAGCCTAAACCCCTTAAGTCCGAACCCCAAAACCCCCAGACCCTGAAACCCTAAACACGCCCGCACCTTCAGCGGCGGCGGCTACCCGAGCGGCCGTCTTTTCCTCGCCCTGGTGAGAGGAGCTTCCGATTCCATTCTCACCATTTCGGGCTCTTCGGGCTAGAGGGTCTAAAGTTTAGGGGATTCCAAGAATTTAGGGGATTTAGGGGGTTTCGGGTTTCGGGTCTAGACTGCATTTAGGGAGTTTCAAAGGGCTTTTTTGGTTTTTTCGGGAGAGCCTTGGGGTTCAGAGAGCGGTTGCAGGGGTTTAGGTTTAGGTCAAAAGTTTAGGCCGCCAGGGAATTCATTGCTACTCTAGCTATTGTTAGCCTTAGACTAGGAGTTTAAGCCCTTGCTCGAAACCCTGTACCAGGTCTAGGCCCCGTGGAGTTTTGGGTTTCTGGTGTGTTGTTGGGGTCAAGGCATCCACTCGCGAATGCTGAGGCTCGGAACAGAAGGACTTAGGCAGCTGCTTTTGGGGTTTTGGACCTGCGGGGAGTAAGTGTACAACCCCATAGACCTTAAATACTTATACTAGAGACCCACGGATACTTGGCGGTCGTATCCCTCTTAGTAGTCACCATGTAAGTTTGCTGTTCTAAACATAACGGCCCCTAGACTAATTGAACTGAGGGGGGCATGGGGTTAAGTGTTAGAGGCTAAAACTTGATCCCACGGCTCAACAGCTGAGGAATCGGGCTTCGTTCCGCCCTGAAGTACATGGAAAATTGTTGCCCTCGCGCAAGGGTTTATGGCCTTGGGGGTTTAGGAATCGAAACCTTAGCGCACACCTGACAACCCCAATTCAAATGCCGTGCTGTCGAGCCCCACATCCAGTAACATGACTTGTATGCACGGTTTCGGGTATTCGGGAGTATCAGGTGAGCTGGGGAAGGTTCCATCTTGTTGCTACCAGGCGTTGCAAGAGGGCCAAAAGCGGCATAAACCCAGCCGGAGCCCCATCTGTGGCGCCTGGAGATGGCTACACAAAGCCAAAGGCTCCACATCCATGGCCTGGGGCGTTGGGGCAGGAGGATGCTGGTTGTTGCGCTAAGGGGTTGGAAGTCCTTGGTGTCTGTCCTTTGGGACGTTGGGCTTCGGGCTTTGAAGTTTAGGGGTCTTCTGTTGTCCGTGGTTGCGAGATGCTCCAAAACACGTGGCAAAAACGGAATATCCGCAGTAAGCCGGGCTACCATGAAGTCCATGATGGCCTCCAGCTTTGCATTAGCCAGAGGGGACTCCGGCAGCAAGCCGGTGAGGCGACCGACGTATCTCAGGATGGTGTTCGACTGCACCACCACCTGCTTTGGCTTCTTCGATTCCGTGGCCTTTCATTTCATAGTCGAGCCCTTCTGATGTGGGGCTGCCTCCTTGCCACCTGGAAGCTCCCAAAGAACCCACAATGAAAAGTCGGAATTAGGGAAACGGGCTTCAGGGCAACTGGTCTGCGACTTCGACTGCATCACGGCCTCCTGCCTCCCCATCCACCTCCAGGATGGGAAACTGCTGAAAAGGCGATTTTGCTCGCACGGCCTCTATGCCTCGGATTGTTGGGTTTTGAGGGATATCAAGAGCCATGGCCTTGAAGGACACATTCAGGAGACGGGCAAATGCCGAACATGACAGCTCGAACCAAAGAGCTTCCTTTAAATTAAGGTACAAGTTGAAGTCCTTGCCGCAAAAACGATGCCAGGGACTCCAAGCTAAAATACCGCTCAGTACACTATACTATCAAGGTGCTCTCCTTGTCGCCGAAGCTGTACCGCACATCTTCGAAAGGTACGCCCTTCAGGGTGAGTGCGAGCCTTGTAGGCTCGCCAGCACGCCCCGGCGCATCCCACCAGTGAATGCGCAGTGCTGGCATGCAGGCTGCTTTTGTCACCCAAACGAGGAAGCAGCAAGCAATGAACCCGGGAACGGATAAGCACTTGCAGACTGGAGCCAGAGTGGTTAATCAGTCGATTTGTGTCGAAATATGCTGCCAGTTCAGAAGCTCGGTACTAAAGAGTCGAAGTTCTTGCAAGCTGAAAAGAGCTCAAGAAAGCTTTGGTAGGAACCCAAGCCACAGAGAGTTGATTTTGCGGCAGGGGCAGGACGGTAGCCGTCTCCACTAAGGTCTTGAAGGAGGCGGTCGCGCCTTTTTCTGCAATGATGCGGACCCATTGTAAGGATTTGGAATGAACTTGTACTGCGCTCCAGGCACATTACGCAATTGAGGGTCTGCAGTAAAGCAGAAAGAGACTAAAACGAATCTCAGATTCGATTCCTGGGCCGTGCAGGCCTAACTAAGTGCTGAGGGCATCAAATCATGTGCCTTTTGCCGGCAATGCACAACCATACACACATACATACACATATACCTATACATATACATCTACATATACGCATACACACACACAGATATATATATATATACACACACAGACATATATGGCAGGTACACATATGCAGGTAAAGACATACATCGCTCATGCATAAGGAGATGCGGACGGGCATTACTGTATCAGTAGTGCCCCAACCCTTCAACCTTTTAAGTATCTCGGAAGTTGGCCTTTGACGAGTCTGCCACAGTATGATCGCCACAAGTTTATGCACAGGGTCGGCAGGAACAAGTGTGCCCACGTCATGGAAGATCCGAACGCCCGGGGTCTGGTTAGACCTC